>CM070604.1:9680554-9968687 GCA_036346395.1 Hsuehochloa calcarea | reverse complement strand
TAAGTACCTCGCATGTCCATAGCAGGGACACGTCTATTCGAATAGATTTTGACACTCTGAGGAGGTTGTACAACTTTACCCATAAGAGATAAATCACTGTCTTTGTCCTCTCACACATCAGGGTGTGCAACTAAGTGATTATCACAAGGCCTTTACAAAGGTCCATTTTGCCTCGGTTACCTCGCTGGGTTTAGCCCTCACGGCCCCCTCTTGCGCCTTTCCCATCCAAAAGCAGGCCGACTCAAAACTTCCCTAATTAGTTTGTCGGTCCGTCTTATCTACGGACTTGTGGTTGCAGTGTGACCCGGATCAATGGCGTACAAGGTTAAGTCCTTAGTTGGTGCCTCGGGCGAGACTTTTAGCATACCAATGTGCCTCACGCACCCACCTTCACCACCACCCACAAGCAGAGCATAAATCATTTTTGGTTCATCACGACCAAATGGCAATCCTGCCATGGTTCCACATCTTTTCATAAAAGTGGCCTCACCGCAGTTCCATAATATCATTAGTCAAGTTCAATCATTCTTTGATCGTGAGATCGTGAGTCCGTGGTAACTAAAGCATGTCTAAGCAATAATACGCACCCATCTTTGTAATACAAAATTTCTAACTAGTAATCAACCATCCTAAGGTGTCCATGGATTTGTGTCATTCGAGGACATTTCATTCTCAAATTATCAGGAGGAATAATGTCGAATTCGGTAATTAACTACTCCCAAAGCCATTTTTATAAAATTATCCATGCATGTTAATTTAAAACATTATACTTTTGCAAAATGGGTACAACATGGTCAAAGGCCTACTACTTGCCTTCGTTGACAAGGAGGCGGGTCTTTGGTTGTCGGATCGAAGAAACCTTCGGCAGCAGGAATCTACGTGCTAGAAGAGTAATAATAAATAAAACAGTGCCAAATGGACTCAAAAATTACAAAACTAGAACCAAATGAAAGGGGCTGATTTTATATGAATATAGAAATTTGGATCACCCAAATCGGAGTTCGGATGTGAAAGTTATGGCGAATGAAGTTTCAAATCACATGAAATGGTAGAATTAGGGTTTTACGATTTTCGGATTTATTTTCTCTTGAAAAACCGGAAAGCAGTCGGCCAGCGCTTAGCACGCTCTGCGGCGTACGTGTGTAGCAGCTGTTTCTTTGGCCAGGCGCCACGCCGAGCCAGCTGAGCGTGGGAGGCTGGGGCGCGGCGCGGAGGAAGGGAACTCGGGGAAGCTAGCGCGACCTTGGAGAAGGAAGCGTGACGGCGGCGGTGGCGAGCGAAAGGTGGCGGTGGGCTCATTGCTAGAAAGGAAGAGGCAAAATGCTGCGGGAGAGAGGCGAGGAGAGGGAGAAGGGGAAAACGGGGAAGAGGAGAAGGCGGGGTGCCATTTTATAGGGCGGAGGAGGGTCACGGGAGGAGTGCGCCGCAAGGGGGCACTGATGAGAAGAGAGAGAGGGTGCGAGGCTCGGGTAGCGCGCATGGGCGAAGGAAGGGAGAGGAGGCGAAAAGTGTGCGGAGCAGGATGAGGCGGGCGGGCGGTCGGGTGAGGTGGCGGCAGGATTAGCGGCCCTGCAGCTCACAAGAAAGCACAAGGGAGAAGAAAAGAAGAAAAGGCAGCGCATGGAAGAAGGGGTGAGGAAGAAGAAAAACAGTTAAGCGTCCGATTTTAATCGGTAATTTGAGAAGGAGGAAGCCTTGAGCGGGAGGGCGGGAGGATGAAGATCCAACGGTTGGGGCCGCAGGCGCCGGAGGCGCTAGATGAGGATCCGAGCACACATCGGCGAGGGCCCAGCGAGGCAGCAGGGGAATAGGAATGGGCGAAGGGGTTCGACCCTACAAGCAGATAAGGAGGATTTTGGGGATTTTTCAATTTTCAGAAAATGCAACAAATGAAAAGGTAAATTAGAAAATAGCAAATAGAGTCCAAAAATTCTAGAAAAATTCACAGAAATTCCTTAAATCATTCTGGACTTAATAAAAATTGTTTCAACTTTAATTTTTCTATAACTTTTGCAAATAAAATAAATTTTAATTTTGGGTAAATGGAAAAACCATTTTAAAATCCAAGAAATCCAAGAAAACACTTAAAATAATAATTTTTGATTTTAAATACCAGAAATCTCAATTAAACCAACTTCAATTTAATTTAACTTTAATTAATTCTTATTAAACTACTTTTGACTCTGAAATTCCCAATTAAGCTTTTGGCAATTAAAAGCAAATGGTTCTCTTTTAAAATTTTAAAAATTCAAAAACTCCGAAAAAGCGGGATGCTACAAACCTACCCCTCTTAAAGGGAATCTCGACCCCGAGATTCAGGCTGACTAGAGAATAGGTGGGGAAACTCGGCCTTCAAATCCTCTTCTCGCTCCCAAGTGACTTCTTCTTCGGTGTGATTACTCCACTGGACCTTATAGAAACGGATGACCCTGCTTCTTGTCACTCTCTCTGCTACTTCCAATAAATGTAAACTCGACCATAAGGTCAAAACCATTATTTGTTGTTCAAATTAGTCGTTTATTCTATTAATCATCTTGTATGGATTGATATTCATCTATGTTGACACTTTGTATGCACTAAGCGTTATCACGGACTAGTCACGAGAATACAGGAAGGGTCTAGAATTATATTTTTACATCTTTTCAACCAGAGCACAAGCTGTAAGTTGTCTGCCTTGACTAGGTTATAAAACCGAGCAATGTGCTCTCATTCCTCCACACCAAAATCATTCTGCTCTGCGCAGAGAGACAGAGAGGATTGCTCGAGCAAGAGGTAGCGCGATTGTCCGAAAATTGTTCCGATTTCGCTGCCGATTCGAGAGTGCTTAGAGAAGTGTTTAGCGGTCATTTTAGTAGAGTTAGTTCGATATCAAGTGAAGGCCTTCTAGAGGAGGTATTTTTTTCATATGCATTATATTTATTCACTGTGTAGTTAGTGTTAAATTGTGTAGTCGTAAATAATTAGCTGTAGTTAGTTAGTCGTAATCAAAATATTTGTAATTAATTAGTTGCAATTTATTTTCAAAATGAGTTAGTTTTAATTAATGGTGTTGAGATACGGGTGGGCTACGCTAGCTGGTAATTCAAAAAATCTACCACGTCAATCAGGATACTATGCAAGCAAGAGATCATAGATCGTTACCACGACAGAACGCATTGCGACCAAAGAAGATTGGGCGACTTGGTCCAACTCAGAGCGTGTCGATGTAGTGATCGTGGTCGGTCGTTCACCATATTCGATAGTCCTCGTAGTCGATCATCTTCTCGAGCAACCGATCGCTTTCCTTGCAAAGTTGTCGATCGTCCTTGAGCGCAATAGCAACCGTAGATGCGTCTCTATGGTATCCACATGTCTAGAGCGGGAGCGTTGTGCGCGGTGTGCTAGCACCAAATCGCTGAAAGGCTCTTCAAGAAGATGGCGACTAGGGTTTGAAGCAACTCACGTATTATGCATTACGCGCTCTTCTAGCCTCAAGCATCTCCTTGTATAGTGCGCGTGTCGAATCCTATCCGAACACGTTTTACGAATCGTATCCGTGCTGGTTTGTTCCAACCCGCTAAGTGTGTGACTCTGTAGGTTCATGTGTAGTTCGTTTGTGACTCGGAAACCTTTTTCGACCATGAGTCATTAGTGGTGCTTAGCAGGACGTAACGATTCCCGAATACACATAAATTATATAGGACGAACCTTAATGCAATATGATCTACGACTAGGTCTTATTTGGCATCGACCAGTTCGTAACTCCTTACGACCAAGTTTTGACCACTTAGTGATCTTGTTTGACCAGCCTACGACCAGCTCGTATCTCCATGCGACTAGTCTGTATCTGATCAAACCGAACGACCAGCTCGTGTATTCTCCCTTTGCCTCACGATGACTGGTTGAACTCTAGGTGAGATATTATGTCATCCATGGACTGTTCAATACTTTCTCGTAGAGTGTCGAGATAACTTCATGTGGTCAAACTCTTCGATCGCCAGTGGCATGGCCATGCACTTTCTTTACCAGACCACATCAAGTGGTCCAGAGACATCTCTCCTGTTATGTTAGGATGGACAAATCTCATATACGACCAGTCACATTCCTCCGCATATTTCTTAGCATACTCGAAAGCGACCTTTATGACTATCCAGTTATGGAGTAGCCTTTGGCAACCCCAAAGTATACTCTTACACATGTAAGGAACTATGCTGATCTCAGGTCTAAGGATTATAAATCATCATTGCTTGAGATTAACTGATGACACATGAAATCATAACAATCTCGCAGTGTCTTAAGGTAGGTCAATCCAACCCCATGTTCTATAACATGTGTTCACATTATTGATTCGATATCCCTATATCCATGACCGGTGAAATATGATCATCAATCAATACATGTGCTGGTCGATAGGATCACTGGAGTTCCGACCAGTGACATCCGACTAGCGACACATTTAGAACGACATCATATAAGTTAAAAAAGCTTCACCAACAAGTCACATACTTGTTAATCCTTATAACAGATGATCCATTCAAGGAACAAAATAACACTTATTCAACAACTCATAAACATAGTCGTGATACAACCATCTTTATGATTGCCTCTAGGGCATATCACCAACAAATGTAGCCGTAATTAATTAGTCGTATTTAGTTAGTCATAATTTTTACTCACAATTAGTTAGTAAATAATTTTGTACTCATGGTTTGTTAGTAGAAATTAAATTAGTCCTAATTAATTAAAATAAGGCAATTAAATGCTCATAACTAATTAGTTCTAATTATTTAGTAGTAATTAATTAGTCGTAATGCATTAGTCATAATTATTTTATCGTATTTAGTTTGGCGGAATTATTTTGTCGTGGTTAGTTAGTCTTAATTAAAATAATCCTAATTAATAACCCATAATTAACCAGTTATAATTAATTATGTTTAATTAAATAGTACTCATTAATTGGTCCTAATTATTTAGTGGTAATTAAATGGTCATAATTAATTAGTCATTATTTATTTGTCCGAATTAATTAACCATGATTAATTTGTCATACTTAGTTAGTCATAATTAAAATTGTCCTAATTCAGTAACCATAATTAAATAGTCCTAACTAATTATGCTTACTTAAATACTATTAATTAATTAGTGCGTTATTAGTTAGGCAATTATATATTCATTGTTAGTTAGTCTTAATTAATTAGTGGTAATTAACGCAGTCATAATTAACTCGCCATAACTAATTATTAGTCGTATGTAACTTGGTAGTTTTTTTTGCAATGCACTTAATAACCCAAAGTCATTAATTGTGGTTATTTTTGTGGAGTAGGGGAATGTAGACTACGTAGTGCGATCATTTATTATATTTTTGTTTAGTAAATTGGGTCATTGTGGCCTTAGATAATATCAAATATGCAAGACTTGCTAGTGTTTTATAGCGAGGTCTTATGCAGGATATCAGATGGGTTGGATCTATCGAGGCGCCAATACAAGGTGGAAGCGGCGAAGGGCTCGATCGATGAATATTCACGAGTTTAGGAGTTACATCGGAGGAGTTCGACACAAAGGCAACAACAAAGCTTGTTATCAAGGGGATCACACCGCGAATAGGAGAGGCGGCGTATAAAAAGCTACTAAAGTGAATGGTAGTGTTGCATGGGGCGATGTCATGGGTGCTTCGGCCAGAAGTAGCGATATCTGAGGAAGTCAATGGTGTGCAATTTCGTGCATAGGCGCTAGCAAACCTTGATGATGCTAGTCCCTTAGGAAGCGACAAGTGGCGGTGTGTGAAGGCGGCAACACAAATTGTGTAGTTTAGGAGGAAGACTATGAGAGAAGATATGTGCATAATTTTGTGCAAAATGAGGCGGGACAATGGTGGTTGACCGCATTGATTACCATAATTTCTACGGACCGGTAGGTCGGTCGGTCCGACGAGGTGTCGACCCGACCTCGGATGGTAGAGAGAGGATGCAACCCGATGGTGATCCGCGGGTGGAATTGTGTCATTAAAGGTGTCGATGTGACATCCAAACTTGATGAACTCGTAGTGCGGTCGCTCGTACTGCCACAAGAAGAAGGGTTCGAGCGGGGGTTTGATGCTGACGGTCCAAGCAGAAGGTGATCAAGAACATGTCGGGACATATGAGGATGCGTACAACCTTTTGCCAAGGATGCTCCACTAGATTGCCGAAGCAAACCTAAACATGTACATAAACAAGATGGAAAGTGAAGATCTTGGTGGAGGCCCTAACTGCTACATACTAGATCGTGTGTTCTGGGCTTTCTTCCAGTCCATAGAGGGTTTCAAGTGCTATTGTCCGGTGCTCACAATGGATTATACTTTCCTCATAGGGAGGTATAATGGCATCATTCTCACCACAATAGCAGCTGATGTGAATGACCAACTTCTTCCATTGTGGAGAATGAGAACACATCAAGTTGGTTGTGGTTCCTGGCAAATGTCAAGCGGGTTGTTGTGGGAGATAGGCCTAGCGTATGCCTTATCACAGACTGCAATGCTGGGTTGTTGTCCGCTCTCAAGACCATGAAAATGGGTAGAACCCCCGTACCAATGGAATGACGTGGAAACCCGGTGGTACATGAGGCATCTTGCATCGAACTTCTTCATGCAGTTCCACAGTCAGGAACTATTGAAGACATTCAAGGCGTCGTGCATGCAAAATTAGAGGCGGAAGTTTGAGTCCATCTGGGTAGACCTCGAACATTGGACTATGAGGTATACAAGAGAGTCCCCCTCCTGAGGCACTTGAGGGGCAGCAGGGCGTGAGAGGGCAATCCAGGAGCCCCATCAATTTCTCCTAGTGGATTAACCTCCACACTCCTAAGTTGAAGAAATGGTGCCAGCTTTACGACACCGGCAATGCGATGTACGACATTACGACGACTAACATATCCGAGGTGTACAACAGTGTGCTAAAATGTGTGAGGTTCCTCTTTATCACCGCGATCGTTGAGGAGACACGGACTCGCCGCGATCGGCTACCGTCAATAGAGCCCTTTGCGGGAGGAAGCGGTGGAAGGCGGAAGCGATGGTCCAAGTAGGAAGTACGAGATCTGGTTGAGGAAAAAATATGTCAACAGTATTGCTAGTGGGAAATAAAACAAGCTTGCACCCTCGTTGATGTGGCTATATGCACCTGTAACAAGCCGAAGCTCCTGCATAAGCCATGCTCGCATGTGTACAAAGTCGATATCTTTGGATATCTCATGGACCGCACCATATTTTTGGGACATAGGGCTAAGTTTCATATGGTGTGGACATGAACTATAGGGATCTTTGGATAGACATGGTGAAATGGGGCCCAAACATAGCCTAGAAGGCAACTGGGAAGGGATGCCTTGCGCCTTGCCTAAGCCGCATGCAGCAATCGGATATGCAAAACCCTTGGGCACTTTATGAAGAATTGCCCCAGAAGACCAAGCTTGTCTAGGCGTCATTCTGTGTTGTAATTAATTATATTGCTTGCATGTTAGGGGACCGTCATTTTATGTAAATGGATAGTGTTATTATATTTGCGCCTTTGTGTACGTCATTTTTTTTAAATGGATATGTATTTTGCCATTCTATTTGTTTCAAACTAACCCACCCTTGTTCCGTGAGCTAGAGAAAAACATTAGGTCAGCCTTGGAGATGTCGAACTCGTCGTCAGACTTCTATGCAAAGATGCTACAGAAGCGTAAGTGGTTTACCGAGAGGGCTAAACCCTAACCGGATTGTTCTATGAAGGATGCACAGGTACCACCAGAGTTTTCACGGCCACAATGTGTGTGTGAAGAACCGACGAACATCATTTAGTTCATACATCCGACGACCGTCGCCTAGGCGTACTACACGTGCGGGAACATCCTCGTAAGTTAATCTTACGCACATATTGATTTTTCACACCTTACGTTACATTCCACACATCCCTAACTTCATGTGCACATAATGGTAGCTCGAGATGCATTGTAACTTCTTCCAATAGATCGGCGCCCGAACATATGCGATAGGATGTTCATCGAGCAGTACATATTGAACTACGTGAAGCGGGCGAGATCTTGAGCGATGGAAACCTTATGTACTCGACCCTACTAAAGAGGCACCCGATCGACAAGGAAGGCTTACGCTAGTGAGGCGGCTACCCTCCTAGCGCTCCTCGTCGGCCTAGCACAGTCCAGATCAAAGATGTGTTATTCAATTTGCATCACGATTATTGATTTCATTTCACGTGTTGCTAACATCATTCAATCTTCGATCCATCTCGCATAATAGGGTTGCCTTCAAGGTAGCGCCGCCATGGCGTCGGGAGACAAGAAGGAAGAGGCAGATGGGTGCCAAGACAAATTTCGATCATCCTTTTTTATTCCAAAAAAATCGCTCGTGTATTGTAGGTATTTTTACAGTTTGTTGTTTTGTGCATGATGTCATTTCTAATGCACATAACAAAACCCTGCGCGTCTTGTAATTCTCAAATTGCATTGTGAAGTCTCTTAAATTTTATTACGAAATTTTGTCAATTTTAAATTTCAAATTTTATTCCTAACTTCACATGAAATGACAATGAGCGAAAAACTTCACATTAAATGTCGATGGCACTTGTGTGTGTTAGGGGGTAGGGGCATCCATGCCCACAGGGCGATCTTGCACAGTGCGTGTCCTGTGGGCGAACTTGCACAGTCAGTGTCTCGGTGGCGGACTTGGCGGTGTCGTGCTCTAGGGGCGGACTTGCCTAGTCCATGCCCACGAGGCGGACATGGCTCGTGGCGTCTCCGCACTCAGCGATGCTATTTTCAACTTTGATATTGCGAGTGGGCTAGGTTTGCCAAAGCAGCGCCAGCCAGTGCCAAACACCCAAAACCACCTATGCCACGGATCAAAATCCCAGTTCTTGGCTTGCAAGCCGTGTTCTTTGGATTTCTCGGTGGGTTGCGGGATGAAACGATCTGCGTAGAATATATTTCAAATTCAAATTTGAATTTATGATTGCATTATGCACTTTCTAGGTTGGTTTAGCTATTTTTTATGCTAGATTATGTATTGTATAAGCTAAATATACTTGAATTATTGTATGAGCAAGTCCCGGACGGTTTTTGACTTGGAAAGCATATTGAATGCTCTTCTTAGGTCTATTCGGTTATGGGCGTCGAGATGTCAACTTATTACCTTACGGTGATGATTCTCATTCATCTCGGGCCCTAGAGTGAAGCTAGCAGGGCCGTGTAACGGTTTTCTCTACCTAGAACACTTGAATTCGTGTTTCTAATTAATATTTGCATTATTCAAATTGCTAATTACTAACAGGTTTTCTCTGTTTTTCCGGTTTGATCCCCGTTTTTCCTGTTTTGGGTGATAAGCTGGACGATTCTTGGTTTTGAAAAATCATAAATTCGAAATTCAGTTTTGAAATTCACCGGTTTTCCCAGGATTTCCGATGTGGCGATTACCGTTACGCCCTCCGACTAGGATTTTCTCATGTCAGGGATTCGATCCTTGGCCTAGCTGTGAAGCTCTTTTCTTTTTTTCTTTTAGAATCACTCATTGTGTGACCATTTCTTAATTTTGTTTTGCTTTACTGGTCTGATTTCCTTATAAATTAGTGAAAGTGAGACTGTAAGCTGCATTTAGCCTTTAGTACGGTGATTGAGCTGGTCATCTGTTACGGCTTTAACAGAATTAAACAACAGAAAAATGAAAACAAAAGCGACCGTCCAAGGAGTCAAGGACAGTCTCACATCATGAGCACTGATTACACTGATTACCCCGATTACCCACTCCACTGCCCAAAACCAAATCAATCACCCTGCGGGAGTGTTCCACCGAAAAGATGTGTATACCGTGTTCTTTCCGTTCCGTCTAACCCCCTTTATTTCCTTACACACCCCCGTCAAAACAGCTTTGTTATTGCGGGACACCTACGAAGCTCATCACATCAAGTTAGGTCTCCGCTGGAAGTGGTCGCTAATTAATCTTTGTTGACACGTCGTTTTCTTTGGCTAGCATATTTAGTAGCAGCAGCAACCTGTACAAGGAACGACTCATCAAGCTTTGCGAAGCGTATTGCCAATAAAAGTACTTAGTGGGATGGGAAGTCTGCTATATATCCTACTTTTGTGAGTAAAGACGTCCATACATGCAAAAGTTATTTGATAGATCTTATGTAGGTAATTATATTATTTGTGTTTATGATTTATGATAATATTCGATCTATTGGCTTTTTGATTGAATGGAAATTATGTATGAAACTTTCATTTGTAGGCATAATTTCCTTATGCGTAGTGATAATGCACTAGACAGGATCAAACTAGTGCACATAGTGTCAACATAGATAAATATCATTTCACACAAGACGAATACAAGGATAAACAACTAACTTGAATAATAAATAACAGTTTTGACCTTATGATCGAGTTTACAATTATTAAGCCACACAAGGCTGACACTAAATAAAGAAACGGCAGCGGAACGAAAGCAACTACAGCGGATACCCGCCGACTTGCCATATGCAACCGACTGGTATCAAGGCCTAACGATCACCAACCTCGTAAAGCTCCTCCTCGAAAGTAGCCGATGATTCCTCCACTTCAGCTGAATGATTGCAGCAAGAATGAGTACCCCGAGTACTCAATAAGCTGTACCACAAAATGCAATTATATATGATGGCTTATTATAAATAAAATAACTTTTATCGCTATTTTGCAACAAAGTAACATTTGCAATTGAATACAAATAATAAATTGAAAATGTAATTCAAAAAAAAACAATAATAATTTTAACATTTTTTCCACAAAGACACTAAGTCTAATCAATTTCTTTCACACAACTTTCCCTTCCCAATTGTTTTATGAAATCTACACCTCGTTTAAAATCCCCGAGCATGTTCATAACCGTGGATGTGGCTATTCGAATAGATTTGTTAACACTCTGTAGAAATAGTACACTTTATCCACAAGATGCAACCAACTGGATCTGACCAGATCACAACAAAACATTTCTGAAACTTCATCTCGACAATTGACCCTCCCGATGTGTTTCACCGTCATACCAACCCTAACACAGCGCTTTGATACGATGTGCCGTTGGACACAGGCGGTGAACTGTCCATCGATGTGATTTTCAGAGTAGCCCACACAGTCAACCCTACATGCCTGAGTAATCAATGCTAAGATTCCATAACTTACTAAGTTAGACACATCCCATCAGTCATGTGGTTGTACAATTGCGGCTCAGTTCAATAGCACACGAAGTTAAGTCCTTAATTGACCAAGGCGAGACTGCCAAATTACAACTAAGTAATCATATTCATATTATCCCAATCACATAGTTCCACCAAATCACATAGTTATATCCACTCGTTTCAGTCTAAATCTTTTCACACCCTGTTGGTTAAGTGCAACACATACCATCAACGAGTAATAGCATACATCACACATTTTTACACATTTTTCATAATCAGTTAGTTAAATTTATATTTGCAACTCACATGATATAATTGATCTGTTGCATGACTAAGCAGACTATTCGTATCTAACCAGCCCACGTTGGTGCTATGAAATTAACCAAACTAGCTAGGGTGACAAAAGATCATGATATTACAATAGACAAGCTGGATATAAACAAATTGGTATATAGCTAATCCCAAAATATTTAAATAAATACTTAAAGTAGAATGTAATAATTGAATCAAGATATTTTTTGGAAAAAATAGGTTCAACATGGTCAAAGGTAAAACATACCTTGGAACAAGTCTTGGTACTGGTCTTGAGCTTGATCAACTTCTTCTCTTTCGAAAGCTCCCGAAGTAACAACGTATACTTGTAAACGAAAGCAAATAAACAAAATAAATACAAAGCAGAGAGATAACAAACTCCAAAAATTAAATAAAAATATCAGGAAGCTAGAGCTTGAATTTAGATGAATTTAGAAATTTGAATGGACTCAAACGGAGTTCGTATGAGCAAGACTGGAATTTTGGAAGATTAAACCCTAAAGGAAAGAAAAAGGGTTTACTGTTTAGAATTTCCTGAATTATGTTTTTACTGAAGATCTTGAATTACTGCACCAACATGACGTCAGTGATGAATTTCAGAATTAAAAAAATTCAAAAAATCCAACATAGTGGCTGACATGTGGGGTCAGGGTCTATGGACCAAGTCCATGGATCTAGTCTTTGGGTCCATAGCTCTCGGATTCACAAAACAGTAGCTCTGACAAGTGGGGTCCACATGACATAGGCTTGGTCTACCGTGGACTAGGCCCACATAGGTTTTGGATCTGGGTTTGGGTGCGGGTCTACCACGTGGTGCTCGCTGGGTAGCCAAGGCAACGGCGAACTCAAAGAGGTACTTGCGGCGACCGGAGGTGGACGGTGATTGACGGCGGAGAGGTCGAGGTGGAATTTAGGGTTCGGGCTTGACAGCGACTGTGCTAGGGAGGTGCTTCGGCGAAGGGGTGTAGATCTGGGATGCGGGCGTTGCGACGATCCCGAAGTGGCTTCCACCATCAGCAGGGTGCAGCGGCAGACTCTGATCGAAGCGAGCGGCAACAACTTCTGACGATGAGGCTGACAAGCGGGCCCGGACACATGGTGCACACAGGTTCGACTTGGCAGTAGCGGCGCTCACTAGTGGGTCCCACCTGGCGGTGACAGTCGAGGCAGCATGGAGCTGGGCTGCGGGCTAAAGGAAAAGGCCGAGCGGGTTGGGCCGGACTAACGAAGAAATGGGTCGAGCAAATGGGGATTCAACCCATTCGATTTTCTGATGTTTTCATTAGGTTTTCTATTTTTGAAATAACAGTGAATCCAAATAGCAAAAGAAAAATAACAAATAAACTCAAAAAAATTCTAGAAAAATCTGTAAAATATTTCCAAGTGCAAAGAACTCAAATAAAATATTTTTAGAATTAGTTGATGTTCAGATTAGTCACATTAAATTGTTTTGCTATTTAAAAGTCCAGATTAAGCTGGTTTAAATTCAAATAAAATTTGGTGAATTTTCCAGAGGGACTAAACTACTCAAAAATGTCTTGAAAATTCAGAAAATTGGGATGTTACACACAGTAGCATCTTTATGTGGGAGAAAAAAAAATCAACTTGTGTCATGTGAAGGGTGAAAGTACATTAATTGTCTGCATGCACGTCACTACGCAGCACACTTTGCTTTAGCTTTTTTGGAACATATAGTGCTTACCACAATTTTAACCCAAGTGTTTATCCTATTTTCCTGCAAATTAGGTTAAAATAATAAAGTTTATATGCTCATATCGATGTACTCTTTTAATTGTAGATCGCAAAATTACTTGTCAACATTATGGAGTCAAGCATGGGGTGTTGGTACATAGAGGAGAAGGCCAAGTTAATGGATAACATAAAGCAGTAGACTGATGGTAGACTTGCAAGCATTTTGCTTTAATTTGGTAAATGAAAGTTGATGTACAATGTTGTTCTCTTGTTAAATTTAGCATGAAATGAAATCCAATGTTCTTTGGTATGATGTTTTTGGAGTGGATGTAAGAGTGAAGGAATGCAGACATAGCAATACTTTTGAGCAATAATTAGTTAGAATTAATGGTATATGTTGGATCTATAAGACTTTCCATAAATATTTAAATCTTTTTTTTTTGTAATATGGGCAAAGCTTGGCGTCAAACTATATGTCGGCAATCCTAGTATTTGGCGTCGCACTATCAGTCGGCAATCCTATCATCTATCGGAAAATGTATATCAGTCGGCGAAATTGTGTCTGTCAGGAAAATTTTAGTCCTTTGGCAATTCTTCAATATAGCCACCAGACTATCTGTAGGCAATAATTTATCTGTTGGCAAAAGTCTTTGCCGGTAGGACTTCTTCCGACTGCTAAGTGTCTGTCTGTAAACTTTTGCCGACAGATAGGTTGTCACCCTACGTGGCCTTTGCCGACCGATGCTCTGTCAGTGATATTGGGCCGTGGTGTAGTGAATATCGCACCTCTTGAGTTAATGGACATATCCGCATATCCTATACCGTGAAATCAGGTTATGGCTTAACCTAAAGCACTACATACGAAGATACATCTGTTTCAAAATGAGGGTATCCGTGCATGTTGGTGGTGGTTTAGCTTTAGCATCTCCCCATAGGCAAGCAAGCGAGAGCTCACGAGAGCATGGTGTGCGCTCGTAGCCCACCGCCTCTCGAGTCCTGCTTGACGCTGCTACTCATCCGAATAAATTGAGTACATGTGTGGATGTTCAGTGGGAAAATATGTGCTCATACTCCGTAAGGTCTTGATATCGTTTGAGTCCTGCTCGACGCTGCTATTCATCCGAATAAATTGAGTACACATGCGTGCACGTTCAGTGGGAAAGTGTGTGCTCACACTCCGTGAGGTCTTGATGCTTCCACAACAATTTCCATCGTATGGATGAGACGCGCAAGCGTGTGTGCGCGTGGTGATGTACGTTGGTTATATACGAGCATGTACAATGTAGGTATTTAGAGAGGTGTTTAGCGAAGAAAAACTGGTTTTTCTTGCCACGTAGGACAGATAAGGTGTTTATTTTGTAGTTGATTAGGCACCGATGTTTAAAAGGTGCTCATGTATATAACTATATATCTACGAAAATATATACTTGCATCGGAGAAAACGACTTTTACTCGATGATATGACAATATTCCCTTTCTTTACTGCACATATGTTAAAGTCCATCTTATACACTTAAAAAAAGTAAAGCAAGCTGCGCTGCTGTCCTCTTCAACTCCACCGTTATGGGCAAGGTAACGTCTCCTGCTGAATTCTATATTCCTAATCCCCTCCTCCCCCAATCCCAACCCCCCACGGAATCCCATTCCGATTCCTCCTCTCCCCTCCCCATCTCGCGCCCGCAACCTCCCTCTCCTTCCCCCGTGCACCGTGGGTGGCTAGGGTCTGCTCTCGCCGGCCACCGCCGTGACGGCTCCATACGCCTCCGCCCCCGCCGGCCGACCTCGGATGCTGCTGACCTGCAGGTCCCTCTCCTCCTGGGTGCGCCGTCTCGTCGCTTGCATGGGGTGCGTGCCCCCTCTCTCCCCCCCGATTTGTCCGTACTTGCTGTAATGTAATAATGGCTGCGAGGTCGATTGGGTTTAGGGATTAGAGTTCGTGTTGTGCCTAGGATCCGTAGATGCGAGCTTCTTCCTTTTGGCTCCGGCTCATCCGCAATGTTAACGTTCTGATTCCGATTCTTGCTCTTGTGCTGTTTATATATAAATAAACATGCTTTACTTACTGGTAGAGCTGTTCGGTTTATAATTTATTTACTCTGGAGATTGCTGTGTAGACGCCGGCTGGTCTGTGAAGCCGTTATTTTCGTCGTAGCCTCGTAGGAGGTGTTTTAGGTGATGGTTATCTTATCCTTGTTTAATCTAACATGGCCTATTTTTGGTATAAACGACACTTTTAGTCAGACTTCGAAATTAACCTTGCATCGAAATCTTCCGTCGTATGATTGCTAAGTTCATAGAATGGTAGTTGCTGGCCAGATCAATGTTGAAACCCATCAATTGGTGATTCCGGAAACAAATAGTCACGACTTTTAGCTTTTCCTGGTTTGTTATTTAACATGACTTATCTCGACTCTGGAATACCCGGTGCTAATTGTTTATTGGCCTATCCTGGTTTGCTACAGAGCAGAAGTTGCCTTGGATGTTGTACTAAGCCTACTCCAATAATAGCGGTCAACGAGCCTTCAAAAGCTTCGAGGATCCAAGGTCGCTCGATAAGGAAGCCTAGCTTGCCCGAGGACTTTTGGAGCGCCAGCGCGCACGAGATTGAGAACAGCGCGATCCAATCGCAGAGGAGCATGTCTTCTATCAGTACGGCAGCACAATCCAGCGATCAGCATGGAGCTGGAAGTAGCAACAACCGAGCGAGTTTGTAAATCAAGGTAAGCGGCATGCACCTGAGATCATTCCATTTCCTTTTTGTTTTGTTTTATTCCATCATGCTAGTGTAATATACTGTCAAATAAATGCAAGTCTACCCCATCATCCATGTGCATGTAAGTTGAATTCGAACATTGAATGTTTGTGATCTGGCATTGATTGTTGGAGCCCCAACATCCATGTGCATGTAAGTTGAGTTCGAACATTGAATGTTTGTGATCTGGAATTTATAGTGCCTGTTGTGGACCCTTAAAAAATTGATGAGATGCTTATAGGCTGTAGATACGTGCAAAACCAATTGCATTACCATACGCAGTGGGGGTTCTAACTTCTCTGTGATAACTATTAGTTCTGATTTTTTTTTTTAAAAAAATGTCTCTGAATTTAGCTGATGTGAATGGTTTAAATTGTGATCTGGCATGAGAGTTGGCATAGGACAGTCCTGCATCTGAACTCATGGTGATGAGTGATGACAACCAATGAAGGCCTCTATGGTCTTATTACACGTTTCTGCCCTATGCAGTTTGGCACACTGAATGTAAATGCACAACTATAATGAACTGGATAAATTTATCGAGAATATTAACTGTCAAGCTTGGTACTTTTGTAGCATGTTCATATGGTGAATATATTTGGAATGTTCTTCATTTAATATTCTGTCAATCTAATTTGAAGTTTCGCTGCCTGTATTCCAGGTCTTATACTCTGGAACCAGACTAGACAACAGTGGGTTGGAAACAAAAAACCCAACTCTCAACCTCAACGGCCTCGAGAACCAATAATAAGGTGAGTTATTTGAGATTTTCTGTTACGGCACCTAAAATATCTGGAATTTTTATGTTTTGGCACTTGAAACAAAAGAGTATCATTCTATTTTATGTTCTTACCGTCTAAGAAGATCGTTGCAGTACCGCTTTCATAAAATTTGACATGGCAGTGTTCCTACTTCCTGTCATCGTTAACTGTTTATGACAATTCATGTTAGTACCACATTTTCATACAACTATGTAACCATCGTATTAGCATTTTTTCCCCATGAAGTAACGATTCGCAGAATCAGGATGCTTTATGTTTTAGTAACTTCTATATACTGTATATCAAATTTGATTTTCCCCATCATTTGTATTTTCCTGGTGATACAGTCGGAATGCAGCGTATGAGAGTCTGCTAGGGAGCAATAAGCCATTCTCCCAACCAATTCCTCTTGCTGTAAGATCTCATGCTAAAGAAAAACACTCATTTTCGCATTGTGGGGTTTCCCTTTGTTTTAGAATGTTCTTCGTCATACTTATTTGCTCAGAAACTAAACTTCTATTTGCAGGAAATGGTGGACTTGCTTGTGGACGCCTGGGAGCAGGAAGGCCTATATGATTAGGCCGGGAAGAGCATTGTTTTAGTCACATTAATTGCTTAAGTGTTCTCAAAACTTTAGATTGCCAGGAGCTCTAGTGTGGTGAAAGCAGAATATTTCTTGAGTTCGATCGTGGTACGGCATCCTTATCTTTAGCAATTGTAATATATATTCTAATCAAGTTATGTTCATGTTAACATTTAATATTGTACCTTGTATGTGATAATATCAAATTCCACAAGAGGCAAATTTTGGCATGAGATTGTGCCTATGAGAGGTGGACATGATGCTAAGAGCATCCACACTGTATGCGTTTTTTGGCCTCTAAGAATAGAGAGGATGGAAAGCGTCGACGCTGCACACTACAGCATTTGGCCTCCAAGAGAATTTGCTTGGCGTTGCCTCCAGGCTTAAAGGCGGCCTCCACGCAAAAGAAGAAGAAAAAATGAATGCCCCCACCTGTCAGATGGCGCGAGATGGTGGTGAAGTTGTCACGCCTCATCCACCGTGAGCCGCCACCGTCGTCGGTTGACCGGAGTTAGGGAAGGCACAGCCTGGCCATCGCGTCTTGGCCTCCCGCTGCCGGAGTTGGGGAAGACCTAGAGCCGCCGCGTCTTGGCCGCCCGCCGCTAGACCCGACCGCATCCTTGTCGCCTGCCTCCAGATCAGGTAGCGGCGGGAGTCTTTCTTGCCGGTTGGAGAGGGCGATGGTGGACAGGGGGGAGGCTACAGCTCCACTGCGACGACACCGGCCGCCGCTGCGTCCGCCTGCTGATGCTACTTCTCTTTGCTTCCATAACAGGAGCCAGTGAGCCCCTCACTGGCTCCTGCCATAAGAGGAGTTCGTGAAAAAAATTCACGAGCACGAGCGGAAAAAATTTCATGTGCGCGAGAGCGAAGGAAAATTTTCAAGAGAGAGAGATAAAAACAGTTCTTGGAAGAGAAGGGAGAAGAAAATAAGTTGTGCGGCCTGCTACGAGCACCTAGAAAAGGTAAGTGTCATTCGCATCTGGCTATTGTTGTCGCTAGTTTTAGCAATGTGATTAGGATGCAATTAGATGAATTGTAGCAACCGAGTAGTTATAGTTGTATAGTAAGTTTATTTTGACCTAGTGTTGGACGTAAAATAGGAAGACTCGATGAGTTAGCAATGTCATTATCTTTGTAATTAGTTGACTTAACATGCCTTTTGTTGATAGTGTTGTAAATTTCATCTCAGTTATTTGCATAGTTTCATGAACTTAATCATAAAATAGCAAAATATTTGGAGGTCGTTAAACGAAATAGAAATAGACCCACGGAACGCTTTGTATATGTACTCTTGATCGGGCATGTTGCCTTGGTGCATGCGATCTGTGATACACATGAGAATGAAAACAGGCCCTTTGTTAGTAAATTTTTATGTCCGAAACTTAATGAAAAAGAATACTATGTCGTAGACCCCGCATGTCATTGGTGTAAGTTAGGTCTAACTCGGGTATGGAAACATACAAATGTAATAAGAAATTCCAAGTGATTTATTTTTGCACTGTAAATTCGAACTAGTTAAAAAAATTCATAACTATTTGAAATTAACTCCAAATTAAGGGAAACCAGTTTTGTTGGTTTTCTTTTTTTATTGTATGTTAACTTGGAGTAGGTTTGAACCTTTGTAGTACCGTAGAAAATTTCTGAAGTGTAACATAGAATAGGTTACGAATTTTTTATACTATAAATAATATTAGCTTAGACATTTCATAGATTGAAAAATCATACAAACTCCAATCGGGATTGAAAACCTATACGACAAAACGCTTGTGTAAAGTGGGCATAACCAAATTTGTAGAAGCGTTCATTTGGAAAAAAATCCCACAAATAATTCGATAGTTTCATATGCACATATGTTAGGTACTTTATGGCGGAAATTCAAGATCTGTTCATGTTCCACGGGGCGCGCTCGTCTGTGACGGACCGAGCGGTGTGGACTGTCAAATTGTCACCGCTTGCCGTGATCGAGTGCGGCTCACGAAGGACATGAGCCTCTCGGAGCTAAGGCGGTGTGTGCGTTCCGCGTTCGATCGCGCCACTGGAAGGAAGAAGCTGAGCATCGAGGCGTTGTATGCCTCGATGGTGGGTGGTGCAGGCGAGACCGTTTGGCAACTTATGAAGGTCACATGTGACGCTTCATGGGCCAATTACATGGGGTTGTTTGCAACCATGCTGCTGCGATATATCTTGTGATCGATGGTGTACATTCAGTTCTTAGAGAGGACGGGGACATCCGGCGTGGGTGGTTCCGGTGAAGGTGAAGATGCTGGTGAGGAGGAGCCAGCGTTGGTCTCCGGTGTTGGAGGAGACGTGGGCGATGGAGACCTGAGGAGGCGTCTTGTCAATTTGAGCCCAAAGGCGGAGAGATGGTGGTCGGCCGTATTGATTATCACGAGTACTGGCGATCCGGTGGATGAGGTGGAAGCGAGGAGGGCGTGAAACAACTAGTTCGGAAGACGACGGTGACGTAGAAGCTGCTACGGGAGGAGGTGCAGTTGGTGGTTTTGTGACCACTGACATTGCTTACGTCCTCTCACGATTGGATGATGTTGCGATGACATCACTGGTTGTGCCACGTCCGGAGGGGGCTGAGTGGGGGTTCAATGAGGACACCCTGCTCCTAGGCTAGCGCTTCCCTAACAAGAGCGTTGCACAACATGCTATTGCTAGATATGCCGTTAACATCGGTCGGACGTATCAGGTGCAGAGGTCCAACCCCGACACGTACATCGTT
This sequence comes from Hsuehochloa calcarea, assembly GCA_036346395.1. Taxonomy (NCBI): domain Eukaryota; kingdom Viridiplantae; phylum Streptophyta; class Magnoliopsida; order Poales; family Poaceae; genus Hsuehochloa; species Hsuehochloa calcarea. Next base: position 9,948,703 of record CM070604.1, on the reverse strand, counting down.
AGGTGTGTTGATGAATCCTGTACTAACAAGGTCCGTGCGCAGAGGTTCACGGCCGCTGCCATGGGCTTCCGGATAACGGTGCTGAAGGACCACACATGCGAGTTAGCTGAGCCACTTCACAGGCACCGCAATATGACGTCCTCGTATGTTGCCAGCATGATAAGCCACCTCGTCGCTGCAGATGTGTTCATTTTGCCAAAGCTCCTGCTGGCGGATATTGCCAATATGGTGGGATTCCCAATCAGCTACAAGACGGCATAGCGTGCGAAATGCAGTGTTCTGGAGCGAATATTCGGCACATTCGAAGAGGCTTACAACCTAGTACCAAGATTGTTGCATCAAATTGCAGAATCTAATCCCGGGACGTACGTAAACAAGCTTGAGTGGGTGCATCCGACTGAGGGGACCAATTATTTTGTTCTTGAAATTGTCTTCTGGGCCTTCCGTCAGGCGATCGAAGGGTTCAAGCATTGTCGTCTTGTGCTCACGATGGATGTCACCTTCCTATGTGGGAAGTACAGGGGTACCATTCTCACCGCCGTTGCGGCCGATGCGAATGACCAGTTAGTCCCCGTGGCGTTCGCAATTGTTGAGAGCGAGAACACCGATAGCTGGTTGTGGTTCATGTGCAATGTGAAGCATGCGGTGGTCTAAGATCGGCCAGATGTGTGTGTCATCTCAGATCGCAACGTTGGGTTGATGTCTGCGTTGTGCATGATGCAAAACGGGACACAGCCGCCATTCAAGTGGAACGATGTTAGGAGCCGTTGGTGCATGAGGCATCTCGCGGCCAACTTCCACACAAGGTTTCGGAGCAAGAACCTCATGAAGATGTTCAAGAAGCTCGCATGCGAGAACCAAGGAGGAAGTTGAGCGGTGTGGAGCGGCTCGATGAGGAGGCCGGGAAGCATGTAAGGGACTTAGCGCATGCCGGCGAGGCGGGCGGTGGAGGTCCGCGAGTGGGGAGTTCACACGATGGGTTAACTTCGCGCACCGACCTAGAGAAATGGTCCTGCTACCGCGACAAGCGGTGCAATGTGCAGGATCATGACGACCAACATGTCGGAAGTGTACAGCGGTGTGCTCAAGGGTGTCGCTCCTGCCGATCAACGTGATCGTGGAGGAGAGCTGGGCAAATACCATCGTATACTTTGTTAACAGATCCATGATGGCCAAGAAGCATCTACAGGATGCGAAGCAATTCTCCGAAGTAATGCATGCCTGCATGGAGAATAAGATCAGCAAGGCTCGATCGCACGTCGCTCGTACCATGGATGGCGTCAGGCAGAAGTTCGAGATCAGGCTTAGGGAGAAATGCGTGATGGGCCACGCTAGAGGATGGTGGCAGTGCGCGATTGGTGAAGAAGCGTCGTGCACTGTAACAAGCGCGGCTTGCACAAACCATGCTCCCATGTGTGCAGCGGCGTGCGCGGCGTGGCAGCAGGCCACGGAGCGTTACATCTCCGAGTACTACGACATTCACCACCTCTATGCCACTTGGAGTGCCGAGTTCCATTCATATGGGCTGGACACGCACTACAGGGACCTCTGGCTGGGGCAAGTGAAGTGCGTGCCCAACGACACACTAAAGCACCCGGTAGTGGAAGGCGCCGATCCGACGCATCAAAAGCGACATGAGCGACGGCCCGGTAGCGGCAGCGGGTTCGCCGCCCCGTTCTGGTATGCAAAACGATTGGGCACTTCATCGATCGCGCCCAAATGCACCGGCTGGCGATCACGTGGCGAGGAAGATATAATTACTAAGTCGTGATGTAAACTTGCTTATTTCAATGTCTTGATGGGTTGTGTTCTTTGTTAATCCATGCCTTTATGTACTGTTTGTTAAGTTGTTTGGGTCTTTTGTTAACTCATTATGGTCATATTGTGTTGTTACCTTTTTTGTCGTATGTTTTGCCTTATTTTCCTGTGCCACACAATATGTTTTACATGCGTGCACTGACATGTTGTTTCCCTATCGGCAGGAGATGGCGCAGGCTCCTATTGACGACGCGTATGAGCTGCTCGACCCACGCTGGGATGGGGGACACCGTTGCCGGGCGTGGTCCGCCGGTGGCGACCCTCAGAAACTGATCGTGGCGCCCCAGAGAGGTGGCCCTTAACGGCGATGCGTCCACGGTGTGGAAGCCGGTCTCTGCCCCTTGCGCGCATGTTGGACATCCCGCACGCGTTGCAGTTTGACTCGGCACTCCTCTCTGCGCTTGTGGACCGGTGGAGACCGGAGACTCACACATTCCACTTCCGATGGGGGAGATGACCATTACTCTCGAGGACGTAGCAATGCTTAAAGGTCTGCCGCTGCATGGCCTTCCAATAGTGTCACCTCCGAGGGCAGTAGACTGGAAGGTGCGTATGGCCGACAGATTCGGGCACCCGATTTCTGCGAACATGTCGGGTGTGCCACATTCCTGACTGCGGGAGTACATGACCTGCCTCGTGGATGCGACTGTGGAGGCAGTGAGGACATACCTCGTCGCGTACCTTCTATTCCTGTTCGGATGGATCTTGTTCCCTACGACACAGGGAGACTGTGTGTACCCCAGCTACATCCATCTCGCGGAGTTTTTGGCGGACACCTAGCCTGATGAGGTTCCAAAAATGCGATTGGGGCTCCGCGATGCTCTCGCCACTTACAGGGGTTGTGCGATGCCACTCGATGCACTACGGTGAGAGCGATCCTAACAGTATGCTACACCCCTGCTACAGTTGTGGTCCTGGGAGGACTTTCCAGTTGGTCGTCCATATTTCTGCAGCACTGTGCACCCTTACCCGTTGACCGTCGAGTATTACGGCAACGCTCTCGGCGACGACCCCCGCGACGGGCCTACGATGGGAACACGTTGGACACGTGGTACCCTAGGGTGGGCCAAGGAGAGACCGAGGTGTGTGTACCTAGAGTTTTATAACCTTTTCAAGACTACGCGAGGCGAGGTCATCCGGTGGCCGTGGGCGGGGCGGTTCCTTGCGAACCACGGACCCCTATGGATTATCGACGCAGTGCACTGAGGACGAGCCACTCTGGTTGACGTCCTGCCACCTGGTCTTCTCCCACATGGTCGAGCCGTACAATCCACAGCGGATCATGAGACAATTCGGCTTGTACCAGGAGGTGCCACCGCTCGCAGGGCGACCTCTCACATCGAAGGCCCACCGGCATGTCATTTTTTGTGTTATTTTAGCTGCATGTCTGACGATGCATCCTAACTAATGTCATGGTCGTCTAAAACTTGTTATGTAATGTCATTGTGCAATTTGCCTTTGTGATTTATGTAATGTCCTGTGCATTACGACCTTTGTGATTTTATGTACACAAAATATTCTCAAAATATTGAGTACAAGCGACAACTCTACCTCGATTTTAAGATACTAAACCTTAAAGGCATAACACAAAGTTGGCAAATGTGTTTTGCAACTTGTTGGGAATCTTGCATGTGATCCTTGTAGGCATGGCTCATCAATTTACAAATGTGTTTTGCAATTGAAGTTGTTTTGAAAGCCATTTGCTGCTTTGTCAGGATAATCGGTAGTTACGATGTTATAAGCTGCGAACTACATTTGGTAACTTTCAAAATCTCGCGGAACGTTTTTTCGAGAGAGGGTCTTTTGCGCTTCATTGAAGACCGGTAGTACCGCAAAGAAATTTGCGGGACTTTCGATAATAGGAAGTACCGCAAATTAGTTAGTGGTAGTTCATGCGATTATTCAACGGCTAGTTTCTCGTCGATATACATTCTTGTGCTTGTCATTTGAGGTGCGGTAGTCTGAAATAGTATAATGGCGATAGTTGATTTAGGTTTTAATTGTGCAAAAATAATTTGTTATTAGCTTCGCATTGTATATTGGTTTTAGCGCTAAAGATTTTAAAAGCGCCTATTCACCCTCTAGTCGACCACCTCGATCTTCTGATTGCCCCACGATACCTCCTCAACCCCGCTGCCTCGCGACGCGACTTTTCTTCAACCCAATTGCAAATCACCCGCAGGCTATATATATGGTTGTTTTGGCTGCCATTCCCCTCACTCTTCACTTTCTCTTCTCATTTCTTCCAGTCTTAAATGGGATGTCTACGACCTCATCAAACTTCCGAGCGAGCAGGCAATTAGAAGCACTACGGCAGCACTTGGTTTGCCCTCGTTGTAGGGATTCGGTGAATGTGTTCACCTCCCATACGCCAATAAATCCATCCCGGGTGTTCATGAAGTGCTCAAATCTTACGGTAACTTGTGCCTGATCATCCCCAATGAACTTCTTTTGATACAATATGTTTTTTTAACTTGTTGTTGCAATTCTTTTTACAGAACACAACATGTCGGTTCTGGCTATGGGCGGATGAAGCGATGCGGAGGTTGAGACATTGCAGCGCAAATTGTCGCCGCAAGAAGACACCTGTGGTGTTCTTGCATTTAAATCAAGTGCCTCGACCCTCTGATCAACCAATGGAAAATAAAGATAATGTGCATAAAAGACTGGATGAAAGGATGAAAAGGGTTGAGAAAATGCTTCATAAATTAGTTAACATAGTTAGTTTTGCCATTTTTCTTCTATTAGTTCTTCTTCTAGCCAAGTAGAAGTTCAGTTCTAGTAAGATTGTAATATACACTCTTTATTTATGCATCCCTGCACTACTTTGTATCATGTATGCCCCTGTCTAATTCCGTTATGAATACTTTGTGTGCGAATTAATCAAACCCTAATTTCGAAATCCTACATTCCAAATTTTGAAGACCTAAATCTGTAAGGTTGCAGACAATTTCATAATACTTACACTCACGCAATGACAATACATTACCTCGCTAGCTTTTCAGACCGAAATGACAGCACTCTTTGCAAAGTAGGACGTGACAACACTCTGGCTGGCCAGCTTTTCAGACCGAAATGATAGCACTCTGCAAAGTTGGACATGACAACGCTCTGCCTCGCCAGCTTTTCAGACCGAAATGACAGCACTCTACAAAGTAGGACGTGACAACACTCTGGCTCGCCAGCTTTTCAGACCGAAATGACAGCGCTCTGCAAAGTAGGATGTGACAACACTCTGGCTCGCCCACTTTTTAGAACGAAATGACAACACTCTGCAAAGTAGGACGTGACAACACTCTGCCTCGCTAGCTTTTCAGACCGAAATGACAACGCTCTGCAAAGTAGGACGATACAACACTCTGGCTCGCCAGCTTTTCAGACCGAAATGACAGCACTCTGCAAAGTAGGACGTGACAACACTCTGGCTGGTCAGCTTTTCAAACCAAAATGACAGCACTCTGCAAAGTAGGACGTGATAACACTCTATCTCGCCAGCTTTTCAGACCGAAATGACAACGCTCTTAAAAATGGGACATGGCTTCTCTCTGCAAAAAGATAAGATTTAACAACACCATGCCAACCCTTTGGCTTATAAAAGGAGGTGAAAGACAACTACTCGTCCAAACCCAACACTACACCACAGTTTGCTTCACCACGCCAGGATGGATAAGCAGAAGAAGCAATGGGACGAGATCCGCGATCTAGCAAGGACTTCTACAAAGACGGGCGAACAAGCTAGAGGCCGCCGGCCCGGTCGGCAAGAGGAGCTTGCTGGTGGCGACTCTCATAATGAAGCCCCGTAGCGACAACCACGCGAATGTCCCAACCGAGCGCTCGCCGTAACACCCGCTAGAGGGGGAGACGCCGCCCCTCTGTTAGTGCAGGGACACATGCAAGTTCTTCAAATCCAAGCACCGGATCAGTCTCGGCATGCGTTACTGGGGTTGTCCCAACTACTCCTCTGACTATCCCGACCGCCGTTGGGAAATGGCGACTATCGGCGGTAAGGAGTACTTCTGATGAAGTTCTCGTACCAATTCTCTTTCAGTCGCACTAACAATCTCTCTGTAGTAGCAAAAAGCAGGCTATCTGATGAAGAGGGGAACCTCGGAGAGACCGGGAGGGCTCGGGGATCCTCACGAGAGGGACTAGCCAGCGACAAGAGCGAGCTGTTATTGCTAAAGAATTCGTACTTGCTTTTTTTCTACCCTTCAAGAGGGGGGTGACCCCTATTTATAGTCCTCTGTGAGGGTTTTGTACCTTACTCTTCTGACCCTACAATGGTACTGTACTCGTAGGAGTTGCAGGGACATTTCCCGCCCCTACGCCTAGGCCTTGGTCCATGGTAGGCGCTCCTAGACCCGGTCCACCCTGGCAGTGCCTCCGGTCCAGGATCGGTAGCAGGGGCTTCGGGTTCGCCCCGGAGGTCTCTCTGCTCCAGGGCTCTCTGTGGAAGCTTCGGGGGTGGCCTGGAGGTCTTGCTGCTCCAGGCCTCGTGGGGCTTCGGGACCCTTCGGGGATGCTTCGGCCCCGCCCCGGGGGGTGGCCCGGAGGTCTTGCTGCTCTGGGCCTCGCGGGGCCAGGGCCCTTCGGGGAGGCCTCGGGCCCGCCCCGGAGGACTTGATGCTCCGGGCCTCGTGGGGCAAGGGCCCTTCGGGGAGGCCTCGGGCCCTCCGCGGAGGTGGCCCGGAGGACTTGATGCTCCGGGCCTCGCGGGGCCCGGGGCCCTTCGGGGAGGCCTCAGGCCCACCCCGGAGGTGGCCCGGAGGACTTGATGCTCCAGGCCTCGCGGGGCTCCGGGGCCCTTCGAGGAGGTCTCGGGCCCGCCTCGGAGGTGGCTCGGAGGACTTGATGCTCCAGGCCTCGCGGGGCTCCGGGGGCCCTTCGGGTTCTAACGGTTGCTTCGCCTGGGTGTTGTGGCCGATGGGGCCACCCCTACGACATCTCCCGTCTACCCGTAGTCCCCGGAGCCACTATGTGGCTTCCGCAAGTGGATCAACCTAGAGATCCACCCACACAACCGATGTAGCTTCGACTTGAGGACTGGAATGCGAAAGGGGCGCGAGATCCGGGGAGGAGCGTCGGCCGAAAACACAACGGCGTGTCTGGCGAGAGGCGGACCCATCTCGAGGCATGCGGCGCGAGGCGCGAGGCACGTGAGAGGAGCGCGAAAAGCGGAAATGGCGGCGAGGCGAGGCGGTGGCGGAGTACAACACCGAGCTCGGAAGGAAGGGCAAATGGCCGGTCCACGCGATGGGTTGGGACATTCCGTAGTAGTCCCCCTCCTACTCACCATGTTTTTTACTATCCCCTGAAGGCATACGTACTTACATGGTCCGGAGGCTTTTGTCGCAATATACCGTAATAGTAGCGTGCATGACTAAAGCAATTAGTCGAACCATCATGCCATGTGACCACATGTAACGTGCTTCTGTCCGCGGACCACAATGTAGTTCTGGTTCTGTGCCTCCGCTGAGCCATCAAAGCAATACTATATTGCAAGTATGCCTCTTCTGGTGGAATCCCAGAAATAACCATTCACATTGACATCGATTCTTCTTTGTTTTAGGGCATTACTTCGTAATCACAACGTTCTCAGCCCCTTCAGTTAATTACAGTACTTTGCCTTAACTCCACCATACCAAGAGTAGTCATGTCGTACTAAACTTCAGACATTTCAAGTCACATAAAATCATAAAACCTTAATTTCCAAAACGTCTCGTCCTGATTTTCCAAACCTAAACCCTGAATTTATCAAGACAATTTTAGAGCATATAAAATTATGTAAAATTTACACAATCAAGTCCACTGTATAGGGAGTCTGACAAAATAATTTCATAATCAAAACAATTTCATAATGTTTGGACCTCATTTTCTATATTAGATAATTCCTACAAACATTATAATTAAAAGTATTTTTTAGAAAAAATAATACTGGAAAAATTTTCAAAAAAATTACAAAAGGAAGCACACTATGCCATGAGGCTTCACAAAACATTTCAAAATTTTCTGAGCTAATTGTATATATTTAAAAATTCCTTGAATAAATATTATTTAACAGATTTTTTAGAAAATATTATTTGCTCTGATCAATGGCGACAACTTAATTGTTGCGGTCGGCGACAGCGGCTGCGTTAGTCTTTGCCATCATCGGCAACGACACCTCGCTGCGCGGTCCACCGCCATGACAGCGAGTCTCTGAGGCCAATCGAATTTGAGTTTAGGGGCGGTTTGGAATTTCGAAGCGCAATACGGCCAAATCGGTCCAGAATTTCACATTTCAGAGAAAAATGATAAGACTAGAGGCTGGCTGTGGGTGCTAACTTAGGAATTTTGGACACGAACCTAAGCACCCAAAAAATTTTAATCTAGTCTTTCTCTCTACGAAATTTCAGATTTAACTTCGTCCTCCTACCTGCTGCGCTAGAAGGGCCTTGACAAGCTTGTTTGTCTACGAAATTCCAAATTTAACCTCGTCCTCCTGCCTGCTATGCTAGGATGACGCAGCAAGCAAGCTTGCTACTGCGCTCCCCGACCGCAGCAGGTGTCCAACCCAGCCGTAGCAAACAAGAAGAGGAGAGAGAAAATAGGAAATAGGAAAAAAAAGAAAAGAGAAAAAACCGAAAAATTTTCAAAAAAAAAACTAAAATTTCAAGAAAATTAATAGGTTTAAAAAATAAAATTGAATTGAATTGAATTTTATTGATTTAAAATGTTTTCATTTTTTGGAATTTTGCAATTAAGCTTTAATTAATTCAATAAAATAGATTTTTTTTTGTACTTATTCACTTTCGCATGCGTCATTGCATTTGGATTGCTAAATTATGAATCGAGCTCATGGTTGAATTTAATTTGTACTTGATTTATGGAATTTCGATTCTCGATTAATCCTTCTGATCCAAATTCATTTCCTTTGATTGTAACTCATGTTTTGCTTATAAAGAGACAAGATTTGAAATTGAATTTAATCAGTCATGTTTTGCAATTTTGCAATGATAGGTGTTGCCTGTCGTCACTTTGGGGTCGTAGACAATTTCGTGCCTACTTCCACAACATGTTTTTTATGTTATTGGATGCCTTGCTACGCGAAGAATTGAATGCAAAAAGACAGCGAGATTCTGATCGAATTAAAATAGACTTTAAAATATAGATGAGAATGACACGACGCGCATGGTTTGGTTATGTGCTTAACAAACAACATCATACACGATGCAACAAACTGAAGTCGTCCTATGATACATGTGCGCTCTTTTGGAATGGAAATAAATTCAACATTCAGGGGACTAGTACGGAATGGCCCGACCTACTGCGTAGTCCGGGGCCATTTGCCCTTCCTTGCGAAATTGGTGTTGTACTCCTCGCCAACGTCTCTAGCCTTGGCCACCATTTTTCTCCTTTTCTCGCACTCCCTCTCGCGAGCCTCGCACTCCCCGCGCCTGCACGCCTCAAGATGAGCTTCCGTCTCTCGACGGATACGCTTGTTTTGCTCATCGTTGCGGTGCTCCTCCTCCCGGATCTCGCAAACCCTTTTGGCATCCCACTCCTCGTAGTCGATTTTCCACTGATCGCGTGGGTGGATCTCTTGGTCGATCCACTTGCGGTAGCCACATAGTGGATACGGGGACTACGAGTAGACGAGAGGGGTTGTTAGTGCGTACTTTGAAAGAGAAATGGCAGGGGAACATACTGTAACTGGTCCTTACCAGCTGTCGATAGCTGCTAGTGTCCCAACGGCGGTCGAGATAGTCACAGGAATAGTTCGCGCAACCCCAGTAACGCATGCCTAGACTGAATCGCTGCTTGGACTTGAAGAACATGCATGTGTCCCCACACCAACAGAGGGGCGGCCTCACCCCCTCGGGTGGGTGTTGCGGCGAAGGCTCGGTTGGAATATAAGCAATTAAAGCATGTAATGTAAATTGCTCAAAGTAAAACACAAGATAAAACAAGATGTACACAATTATGTTTTACCGTGGTGTTTGGAGACTTGCCGATCTCCCCTAATCCACGTTGAGGTAAGCCCAATCAAATTGGACCGACTCCACTAATTAAGCCAACACCTCCGAGGTAAGTCCAACCACTTGGACTGGTTCCAACACGAACCAACACCTCGCTCCACTAGGGTTGCTCTTCCTCCACTCCAGAGATGGTGAGCACCAAACCACTCACAACCACACCGGGCCGTCTCACAAGCTTCTTTGAGAAGATCACCAGGCACGACGCCTCCACGCCGTCTAGGTGTCGGCAAACACCAAGAGTAACGAGACTCAACTTTCACTTGAACTAATCAAGTGTCAACGCTCAAGTGGATACACAATCCACTACCTAAGGCAACACATGCACTTAGGGTTTTCTCTAAAATCTCACCAAGTGCAACAAATGCACAAAAGAGGATGAGAGGCTTGCTCTTAGCTCAAGAGGTTCAATAGAGGTTCACAAATAGCACTAGTAACTTCAGCAACAATTCCCAACCGGCCAAGGTGGCTATATATAGCCCACACACAAAAACTAGCCGTTGAGAGAGAATCTGCTGAAAAATCAGCAAATGCGGAACTTACGCCGTTATGCGGCCGGAACTACCGCAACTCAGCGACAAGCACAGTAACGGCTATATCAGACGAGAAACTAGTCGTTGGAAAAGAAATATGGAACTACCGACGTTCAACTCGCGGTACTTCCGCACTCCGGTAGTTCCGTTTCTGAAGGGCGGTACTTCCGCTTCCACTCAGGTCCAACACATGGTACCCTCTGGAAAAAACGTACCGCGCTAAATTCCGAACTTCCGCGGTGCGGTAGTTCCGCTCCCAACATGGCGGTACTATCGCGCTTCCGAAAATCGATTAAGTCCCAAAAAGGTGCTTTTCTGGAAAAAAAAAACATACCGCCGGATTTTGGAACTTCCGGCCTGCGGTAGTTCCGTAGTTATAACGCCGGAACTACCGATCTTCCTAACAGAACCAGCAATGGCTTTTACAACAACTCCAATTGCAAAACACATTTGCCAATTGATAAGCCATGCCAACAAGGATCACATGTAAGATTCCCAACAAGTTGCAAAACATATTTGCCAACTTTAGAATCATACCACAAGGAATAAGATACATGGACTTACTCCATTTGCAAAACGCATTTGCAAACTTAAGTCACATGCTACAAGAAATCAAACATGAGCTTCAACTATTTACAAAACACATTCGCAAATAACAGCAACATGCCACAAGGCTAAGGTGCATGGACTTCAACCATTTGCAAAACATATTTGCAAATTATAGTCCCATGCCATAAGGATTAAATTCATGAGCATCATTCATTTGCAAAACACATTCGTAAATAATAGCTACATGCATAGATGACCTAGAGCAAACACAATGAGCTATCAACACATGACTAACTCATGCTACTAGTCAAGACCCCTCTTAATAGTACGGTAATCATATACTAGTAATCCGGTCTTCCAACCAAACACCAAAACCGGTAAAAGATTAGAAACACATCCTTAGCCCTATCTAGTCATACCTTTGCCTTCCATCTTTTTGAAGCATGATGACGCAGATCAACACTTCAAGTCCGGGCCCTTGACTTGACAATCATCAACACATGATGATCTCTTCACTTCGGGATCTTGTTTTGAACATCATCAACACATGATTTCTTCATCCCGAGTCTTGACATGCATCAACACATGATGCATTTTTTCTCTTGACCTCCATCAACGCATGATGGGTCTTCTCTTGACTTGATGTGCATCAACACATGATGCAACCTTTTACTCCAAGTTTTCATATGCATCAACACATGATGCATCCTTTACTTGAATCTTGACTTGATGATCAACTCATGATCATCCCAAGTCTTCATCACCCTGGAACATAACCTATACATCCAACTCATGGAAAAAGTTTGTTCCACAATATGATTATCATTAATTACCACACCATACCATTAACTCATAATGGTGGGACAAGATACCTTAATCTTTCTCTCTTTGGTAATTGATGATAACCATTTCAATCACACGTAAATTGAATTGATAAAAGTAACACGATATGAGTATATATAAACTACACAAGTTATATATATACTCACACCATGAGTATGCGAGAACTACACAAGTTCTACATACTCAAAACATGAGTATATGATAACTACATAAGTTATATATACTCACAACATGAATATACAAAACTACACAAGTTTTATATATTCGAAACATGAGTATACACGAACTACACAAGTTCTATATACTCAAAACATAAGTATACAAAAACTACACAAGTTTTGTATACTCAAACGGATATGTTTCAAAGTAAAGATCCCAAATATATGTAGTAAAGGGAATATGGATCAATACTAGTGAAACCACAAAATATAAAATGAGCTCCCACTAAATGTGTGCATACACATATGTGTAAAGAAAATATACGCACATATTCAAGATATACTTATGGTGGAGTTCAACCTATATTTTGGATCTAAGGAATGCAACATTATATAATAGTACAAGTTGAATGCATACCTCGTTGAATTTTACCTTTATATCCAAATGAGACTACACAGTAGATATAGCAATAGAAATGTTAGTCTCATAATTAGATTTGTCATTAATCATCAAAACACTCCATTAACTCATAATGGCGGGTCTAGATTCTTCAGCCGCAGCCCTTGCTTGTTTGTGGATCTTGTCTCATTGGTTCTTCATCTTGTCCTATAGCTTCTTCTGCATCTTGTCCATCTCAATGTGGTGAAGCAAGCTCTGGTGTAGTGTTGGGTTTGCTTGTGTAGTGTTCTTCCAGATTTCTTCCGCCTCTTTTTATAAGCCACAGGGTTGGCATGGTATGGTAAAATTCATGTGAGTAGCCTGCGAGGCAGAGTGTTGTCTTGTCTTTCTGAAAAGTTACTAGCGAGGCAGAGTGCTATCATGTCAATCTGAAAAGCTGGCGAGGCAGAGTGTTGCCACGTCTTACTTTTTAGAGAGTGGTAATGTCCTGCTTTGCAGAGTCCTATCTTTTCGATCGAAAAGATGAGGAGAGAGAGTTGTCACGTCTTACTTTGCGAGAGGTGATCAAATCACGCTGCGAGGTTACATCTTTTCGCTGAAAAGCAAGCGAGCCAGAATGTTGTCACATCTTACGTTGTAGAGAGTGGTCACGTCCTACTTTGCAGAGAGAACTCATGTCTTTTCGGTCTGGAAAAGCAAACGAGGTAGAGTGTTGTTACATCTTACTTTGAAGAGAGTAGTCACGTCACGCTGCGAGAGAAGTGATGTGGTCTTGTCGTTCTGAAAAGTAAGTGTTCTGAAATTATCTCGAACATTAAAGATTTAGGTCTCCAAAATTTGAATTCTGAAAAGTAAGTGTTCTGAAATTTTCTCGAACATTAAAGATTTAGGTCTCCAAAATTTGAATTTTAGGTTTCAGAAGTTAGGGTTTCATGAATTCCAATATAAAGTATTCAAAGCGGAATTAGATAGAGGCATGCATGTTATGTAATGCATTCATAGATAATGTTCTGAGTTTATTCTCTTAGTGAAGGACCGCGATGCATAGATAAAGAGTGGACATTACAATATAATTACAACTGAACTTCTACTTAGTAAGAACAAAAAAATAATAGAAGAAAGATTGCAAAACTAACTATCTTAAGTAATTTCTGAAGTATTTTCTCAACTTTTTCCATACTTTTATCTAGTCTTTTAAGTCTATTATCTTCATTTTGCATTGGTGGATCAGAGGGTCGAGCCACTGGACGAAATGCAGCAACACCACAGGAGTTTTCTTGCAAAGCAGCAATTTGCATTGCAATATCTCGAATCACTGGGACTAGGTGTTGCGCCCTTGATCGCAATTCCTCCACGATTGCAGTGATCGGTAGTGATCATACACCCTTGAGGACACCGTTGTACACCTCGGACATGTTGGTCGTCATGATTCCGTACCTTGCACCACCGGTGTCATGCAGCACAGACCATTTCTCCAAGTCAGCTGCGTGCGAGTTAACCCACTACGTGAACTCTCCAACTCTTGCGGACCCTCCTGCCGCTGCCCTTGCCTCAGCGTCCTTCAAGTTCCTTAAATGCTTCCCGGTCTCCTCGTCGAGCTGTCTCCACACCGCATTGAACTTCCACCTTTGGTTCTGCATGCAGAGCTTCTTGAACATCTTCATCAGGTCCTTGCTCCGAAACCTTGTGTGGAAGTTCGCCGCAAGATACCTCATGCACCAACGTCTCCTGACATCATTCCACTGGAACGGCGACTGTGTCCCGTTTTGCATCATGGTCAACGCGGACAGCAACCCAGCATTGTGATTCGAGATGACACACACATCTGGGCGGTCTTGGACCATTGCCTGCTTCACATTGGAAAGGAACCACATCTAGCTATCGGTGTTCTCGCTCTCAACAATTGCGAAGGCCACAGAGAGTAACTGGTCATTCGTATCGGCTACAACCGCGGTGAGGATGGTACCCTTGTACTTCCCAAATAGGAAGGTGTCGTCCTTTGATCGCGTGATGGAAGGCCCAGAAGACCCTATCAAGAACAAAACAATTGGCCCCCTTCGTCGGATGCACCCGGTCAAGCTTGTTTATGTACGTCTCAGGATTTGATTCTGCGATTTGATGTGGCATTCTTCGGACTAGGTTGTAACCCTCTTCGAATGTCACAAACATTCGCTCCACGACCTTCCGTTTAGCCCTCCAAATCTTTTTGTAGCTGACCTGGAACCCTACTATATTGGCAAAATCTGACATTAGAAGCTTTGGCGAAATGGAAATATCTCCAGTGACGAGGTGACTTATCAAGCTAGCAACATACGAGGAAATCATGCTGTGGTGCCTATGAAGTGACTCAGCTAGCTCGCATGTGTGGTCCTTCGGCACAGTTATCCGAAAGCCCATGGCTGCGGCCGTGAACCGCTGTGCACGGACCTTGCTAGCACATAATTCATCAATACACCTAACGATGTAGGTGTCGGAGTTGGACCTCTGCACCCCATACGTCTGACCAATGTCGATGGCGTATCTAGCAATAGCATGCTGGGCGACGCTCTTGTTAGGGAAGTGCTGCCCTAGGAGCAGGGTGTCTTCATTGAACCCCCCACTCGACCTCCTCTGGCTATGGCAGAACTAGAGATGCCGTTGCGATGTCGTCCAATCTTGAGGGGATGTAAGGGTGTCTTCATTGAACCCCCCCACTCGACCTCCTCTGGCTGTGGCAGAACCAGAGATGCCGTTGCGACGTCGTCCAATCTTGAGGGGATGTAAGCATTGTCGGTGGTCACAAGACCACCAACTACACCTCCCGTAGCATCTTCTCCGTCTTCCCCGTCTTCGGAACTGGTTGTTTCCATATCCTCCTCCTCGCTTTCCACCTCTTCTGCCTGGCCGGCTAAGTACTCGTGGCAATCAATACGGGCTGCCCATCATTTCTCCACTCTTTTGTTGGGCTTGAAATTGTCGGCACGACTCCTCAGGTCTCCATCGCCCACTTCCTCGCACGCGTCTCCTCCAACACCGGAGGCCAACGCATGCTCCTCCTCGCCAGCAGCCTCACCGGAACCACCCACGCTGGATGTCCCCGTCCTCTCCATGAACTGAACATAGACCATCGGTCGCGCATAGATCACAACAATAGGGTTGCAAACAACCTCCATGTAATTGGCCCATGGAGCGTCACTTGTCACCTTCATAAGTTGACAAACAGTCTCCCCTGCACCACCCACCACATAAGCATACACCACCTCGATAGGCAACTTCATCCTTGCAGTGGCGCGATCGAACGCGGACCGCACACACCGTCTTAGCTCCGAGAGGCTCATGTCCTTCAGACCCGACGCCCGGATCACTGTCTGATCGCAATTCGACAGGTCTACCCTGTACGGTCTGTCGCGTACGAGAGCGTTCCCGCGGAACACGAACAGATCTTGAATCTCTGTCATGAAGTACCTAACACATTTGCATATGGAACCACTTAACAACAATGCTCGTACCGTCTAGCAACTGGTATTGTACACCATCTTTTCAGACTCTATGTTTTCAATTGTATCTCTATCGCGTGTCATGTACATTTGAATCGCACGTTAAACGACATCGACATATTTTAAAATTTTATTTTCAAGTTCATGACATTGTGCATATCACTGTGCAATTTCTTTATAATTTAATGTAATCTATATTTTCCTCAAAAATATAGGAAGTCTCTTATTATCTTGCACTACCAATGTTTTCATTTAAATCGTTCTGACAACAGCTTCCAAATTGTCCTAAATTTTATTTCCACTATATTTTTTTTGGTTTTTCCTATTTAATTCTTCTACTAATATTTCAATCTCACTTTACACCATCTTTTCAGACTATATGTTTTCAATTGTATTTTTATCGCGTATCATGCACCTTTCAATCACACATTTAACAACCTCGGAATATTTTAAAATTTTATGTTCAAGTTCATGACACTGTGCACAGCATTGTGTCATTTCTTCATTATTTAATGTACTCTACATTTTTCTCAAAAAATATAAGAAATCTAATGTTATGTGTACTAGCAATTATTTTCATTTAAATCATTTTGACAACAAGCTCCAACTTATTCAATATTTGGAAGCTATCATTCAACTTTACTACAGCAGGTTCCACACTGAGTACAAATTTAGCACGCTGGCCCCAACATTTCTTCTTTGTAGTGTGGGGCCTTGAGGGAGGCACACCTACTACGGTGCGGTCGTGGCGACTCTGGCGTGGTATGGGACCGCAATAGGTTTAGGCTGCAGTGACGGCGCAAAGCAATGACGACTTCTTTGTGTTACCCAGCTGACGAGCGGACTGCTGCATTTCTGAGCTGCGACACGTGGAGGCAAGGGGTCAAAGTTGGAAATTCGTGTCAAAGAGGGTTAGATTTAGAATTTTTGTGTGCTACGGAGCCAATAGTGAGTAGCCACTATACAGTGTAGATGCCCTGAGAAAGTAACAAATGGACATGATGCTAAGAAAATATGGCACAATTGTGGCAACGAACAAAACATAGCCAATAAAAATTAAGCTTCCGGTGTTGATAACTGAAAACGACAGTGTCATGTTGGTTGCAGGCATAGTGGCAAACCCAAGCTATCACAGGTAAGGACCGTTGGATTGTGGTTACCAGAAACGAGAGGGTCAACTTATTGGCAATCAAGACACTGACTTCAAGTTGTCGATACCACATGATGATAACTACCTAGATACTTACAGAAATGAAGTTGTCATCATTTCAGCTAAAAGAGTAGTAATCAGCATGGCAAATGGTTCAAAAGCGCCAGCAACGAACATTTCAGCAGGAGAACCTCAACATAATCCTAATTATATCCTTTGACAATGTAACATTAATGAATGAAATAAGTTCACGACGCAAACAATGATATCCTTTTACAGTGTTCAACAACTCATGGCAACAAAACAAAGCAAATTAACTTGTAGTCCCAGGACAACTATTCCTGGGGGAGCAATGCAAAGGGACAAAGACTCGCATAACTTTGGAATAAAATGGTAACATCATGTGGACCTGCCGTTTTTCACCACAAATTTATCAGACGACGTAGAAAATCAAGGTTGTTGCAAAGATTGTTCTTTAGTTCCATGAAACGAAATGCCTTGATGTGCCCTATAAAGCTGGCATCAAAAACAGACACTGTAACAGTTGCTTGTCACAGATTTGGAAATTCAGACATGTGACAGGCACCAGGCATGCTCTTCCAGGGGCATGACTCAAGCCCAAGTTGATGGCCGTGACCTGCAGTTGACAGCCTGGCCTCACAAGAATCCTCATTAAGGAGCACATCAAATGTATCATTGATGGACTGGTCCTTTGAGTGGGGTGACTCTTCATTCAAAAAACTTGCTTCTAGTGATGCATCAGGTCTCCAGGAATCTACCCAGGCTGAAAGATACTTGTCCGGAAATCCAGTATCTGCATGATGTTTGCTGCCAACAAAAAGAGCATCGAAACCTGAAAAGACCAACAATCAGTTTTATGTGATATTGACAACATTAAAATAAGAGTGGGCACACTTACTAGAAGGTGATTTTGAAGTTTGAAATTCATCCAAAGAATTGCTCTCAAAGAGACTATCACCAAGGACTGAAGAGGAAGAACTCATAGGGTAAGCATTTGATTGTAACACTTGATTATATGAAGCAGGAGGAAACGAAACTTCAAATGATCCTTGGGACTTTGTAGGGTCCCCTAGTCCATGACCATCGTGAACCAATGCATCCAGCAGACCAGTGTTTTGTGAAGAGATATATTCTGATTTCAGCGAGACAGATGCTGGAGATTGAGTAAAGGTGTCAACCTGTTCAATGGGAGACCCTGAGGAGCAGTTATACAACCAGTTATTGCCAAGGTCATAGTTGGGATATTGGAGTGAAGGAAGCTCCATCTTCATGGGCCTTTGTATGGTCCCAGAAGTAGAGAAATTGCCTAGCCCATGACCTTCGTGAACCAATGCATCAAGCAGACCAGTGTTTTGTGAAGAGATATATTCTGATTTCAGCGAGACAGATGCTGGAGATTGAGTAAAGGTGTCAACCTGTTCAATGGGAGACCCTGAGGGGCAGTTATACAACCAGTTATTGCTAAGGTCATAGTTGGGATATTGGAGTGAAGGGAGCTCCATCTTCATGGACCTTTGTATGGTCCCAGAAGTAGAGAAATTGCCATTTAATATTGGATGGCCACTGGCGATGGCACTACCAACAGGCACTGACTGATTCTTTGTAATTCCAGAGTTGAAATCAGTGGAATAACAGGTCTTCTCAGGCTCACCAGGAAGTTGTTCACATGTGAGACTGCCATTGTAGCCTGATACTATGCTGCCAGAAGATGCAAGGCACTTCAAAGGGTTCATGGCATCGATGGAAAGAGAATTTGGAATAGCAAAATTTGGAACAAGGATATCGCCTGCACGTTTTTATAGTCTAAGTTCTCAAATCGATCTCATCAAATTCAATACCATTTCCTGTGACAACTCACTTGGGCGTTTCTTGCCACGTGATTCATCAGGACTGAGACAATTTATGTCTTGATTTGACACCTGAGATAGCACGCTATCTGGATAGAGAGGTATACCAGCTCTCTGAAGCCTCTTACTCCTGGTGTTCCAATAGTTCTTAATTTCATTATCTGTGCGGCCTGGCAACTGAAATAACAACAATATAAGTTCAGTTTCTACAAGGCCAAGTGGCATGAGTAGAAGAAAATGCTTTTCAAATGCAAGCACTGGATACTGAGAGTGCATATCAACACGTGAAAGGTAACTAGAAAAGCCTTCACAAGCCAAACAATATGACATAAGATATTGAAATCTCCAAAGAAACAGAACAAACAAAGAAAAAAGGATTCCAAATTTGGCGATGACCTCAGTCAAAAACTGTGCGTATGTCTGTTTTGCATATTTTTAGCCCTAAAATAGTCATCTGAGGTTACTTTATTATCCAGGTTTGACTGCAATGGGCAACCTCTGCTACGGTGCTACCGCATGCAAGAACAGTGCCCCTTTCCTTTACTATCAGAGAGGCGAAAACTAATGCATCATAGAATGTTAGACCCAATGCAGCGATACACTTTTTTTAGCTTAAGACATAGTGACTTACACCTTTTGAAGCTACTAATACGTGATGAATACTAAAATACCAAATCATCTGGTTCTAGTTCCAGATTAAAAAAACAAAGCTCGGATCCTAAGAATAATTATTTAGTCCAATTCAAGAACACCACTGCAAAATGAGATCTTGATGTATATTCGGAAACCTAATGGATGCAAAAGGACATATACATATCTCAAATTAGGCATCGGTAAATGGCGTCTTCTGCATACTAGCAGATCTATAGCCAATAGTAATGGCAGCTTTCCTAGTTTTTATTGTCTTTTCATCATCAAACGGAAAATACTGATTTATAATTAGTCACATACTCACATGCAAGTTATGACACCTAAGCTATGTACCATCCACAGATCAAAATGGTAAGAAAATAAAAGTACAATGTCCAAGCATATCAAGTTATCAACTGACAAGCGTAAGGGAATGGCTAACCAGGTATATGCCATAACCATAATCAATACTATTATAGACTAGAAGAACAGCAGCAGCAGTTGTGGTCAGAAAAGCACTGATATCGTAAAGACTTGAGGGGCATAGTAATATCTGATATCTGGTAAGATGTGAACATATCCTGTACTTCCCACTTTTCGGGTACTCCCTTATTTCCCCTCTTCAAAACACGATGCAAATAGTTGTGAAAAAAATCCAAAAAAGAAAAAAATCGACAGCATTGACACAAAATCAATCTATCATGCCACAAAAGTTCAAATGTAAATTCGATCTAGACGTTGAGAAACAAAAAGAACAAATTCTGCTGAAAAGGAAATCAGAAAATAAAATAAAAGGGGGGAAGGATAAAAGCCACTATTCACGGAATTTTGTCAGTTTTGTTTCTCCTAATGTAAGTCACGTTTGTAGTTGATTTTTTGTAGAATACTTGACTATATATAACCTATCTAACCAAAAATTGATGAATAAGTCCCTGTACTATGGTCTTTGTGGGGTAGGCTTGTACAGCAGCTTTAAGGACAGACATCTTGATATCGACTTTAAGAACGACATCTTGGTGTCATAGGACAGCATCTTGATTTATCGACTTTAAGGACAACATCTTGATCATCATAGGACAACATCTTATTATCGACTTTAAGGATGACATCTTGACTGTCCTTGTGCAACATCTTAAACAACATCTCGGCATATGCTTGGTGGTTGGCGACCTATAAATATGTATCCCCAACCCCTCGAGTTGGTATGGCATTGTGTTAGAAATAAACAAAGAAAAATTGCCTCATCTCCAAGTGTCATCCTCTCCATGAGAGTAAGGATCTTGCTAACACCAACGACAAGACTCGGCGACTAACAAGTGGTATCGAGCCTTACTATCCTGTAGCTTGAGCATCTCTTGCTCATCTCGGTCTCGACCTCGCGGCGGCCCGGTGCGTGTGCAAGCGGCTCGGTGTCCCCGCTCACTCCTCTCGGAGGCAGGCGGCTCGTCGAAGCAACCCTCTCTCCACGCAATGCCCACGATGGCGCGCCATGTCCGCGAGGCGATCTCGGCCTTCGATCGCCTCGAGCACTCGGCGTCGTGACGGCCGAGCAGCTTCGCCAGCAATGAGCAGCGCAGCGGCGGCGAGACATCAGCGGCGGAAAAAGCGTCAAAAATACGGCGGTGGCGGCTGCGGCAACGAGCGGAGGCGGAAGCGGCGGCGGCAGATGCGTCAGCGCGCGGCAGCCGAGGTCAAGGTTTTGCGGCGGCAACAGCGAGCTCCATCTCTGCTGATGAGCAAGCCGACGGACCTTGAGCGGCTGAAAGGAGGCGTAGCGGCGAGAGGCGCGCGCGATGGCGATTCGCCGCCCATGGCGCGGCGGCCGAACGGCGCGGACGCCAGCGCGTGGCGCTCTCGAGGAGGCGCGCCGCGCGGCGGCGTCTGGTCGACGGAGAGCACGGCCTTCACGAGTAGCGCGCTCTCTCCCGATGCGATGCATCGTGGTCACCACGGTACCAGTGTCGTCGAGGGCGTCGGCCCCGGCGGCGGGTGGCCTACCCTCACCAAGACCAACTATGTCGAGTGGTCGCGGTGATGAGGTAAAGCTCAGTGCGGCATATGTGGGATGCACCGATCCGTGCGGCGGCGTCGACTACGACCGGATCGGCGGCGGCTGGATGCTCTCATCATCTGCATCCCGCTTGAGATGCGATTCGCTTACCAACAAGCGGATGCCAAAGAGGCTTGGGGCGCCATCATTGCGGCCGCGACGGCGGCCGCGCGCGCAAGTCCACATTGCGAGCGCCGCGCGGAGTGGGAGCACTTGGCCTTCAAGCGGTGAGGGCGTGGATGACTTTGTTCTCCGTCTCAACACTCATTGCGAAGCCGTGCGATTCGGCGGCGACACCTATGGCGAGGAGAGAGCGTGGAAAAGCTCTTCCGTGCGTCCCCCCGAAGTACAAGCGACGGCGCTCGATCGAGTCTCTGCTGGACCTCTCCACGATGACGATCGAGGAGGCGTTGGGTCGCCTCAAGGTTGTTGGCGATAGCGATGAGCCACGGCGCCTCTCGGGACCCGTCTCCGTTGGCGGAAGCTCCTCCTCGCTCGGGAGCATGGGTCGGCGGCCAAGGTGGCGGGAAGAAGGAGCCTTCTTCCACGACAATGACGCAAGCATGGCAAGCGTGGCAAGCAGCGCAAAGACGCCAAGCATGGGCGCGAGGACGTCTTAGAGGGTAATGATCGTGGAGGCACCGGTGGCCGTTTGGCAAGCAAAAGCCGACGCGAGGCGACTCTTGCCACAAGCTGCGGCAAGCTTGGTCATTGGGCGAGTTGTCGGCGATACCACGACGCGGCAGAGCCACGTCGCGCGTAGAGGAGGAGGAGCGGCCGGCTCTGTTCATTGCTCATCACGAGCATCGAACTACCTCCAGCGACCGCCGCGCGATGGCTCTCCTCCACCTTGACGAGCCAAAGCACATGCCTCCTCGACTCTGACTCGACAGCGACAAGGCGGCGGGTGGTGCCTCGACACCGCGCCGCCCATCACATGGCCGGTCGACGGAGTTCTTCGCCGAGTTTGACTCTAGCGTCCCGAGGCTCCGTCAAGTTTGGGGCGCCTCCGTGGAAATCAAGGGCGTCGGCTCATCATCTTCGCCACCGTGTCACGGTGAGCACGGGTTGCTCACCGGCGTCTACTACATCCCCGACTGCGCAACTCCATCATCGACTTGGGGCAATTTGGATGAGAGCGGCTCGCGTGTCGAGATCGAGCACGGTCTTCGCGGTTGGGATCTTCGCCGCCTTCTTGCCAAGGTAACGAGGCGCAAACCGACTCTACATTCTTCACGTCGGTGGCACAACCCTCTGTCTCGGCGCTCGTCGGGACGAGGCGTGGCGATGTACAGCGCTGGGCACCTTTCACTCGAGGCCACAGGCGGCTCGGTGCCATGGAAATGGTGCGAGCTGCCGTGCCTTGACCATGTGGAAGCGATTCTGCGGCGTCTGCGTGTTGACGGCGAGGCGACTCCCTTTCCCAAGAACGAGTTTAGAGCCAAGGAGAGGCTCGAGCTCGTGCAGGGACTTGTGTGGCGGTGGCGCCGGCCACACCGGGAGACGACGCTACTTCCTGTTGCTTGTCGGCGATCTCTCCGCTACATGTGGGTGATGGTCCTCGGCGGCAAGGAGAGGTGCGGGCGCCATCGAGCGCCACGCAGTCTGCTGCGAGCCGAGTCGCGGCCGCAAGGCTGCAGCGTCTTCGCGCGCATTGAACAACGGCGGCGAATTCACGGCGGTGAATTCGTCGTCTTCTACCGATGAGGCATTGACGCCACTCTCCCGCTACCGTCTGACCGCGCAGCAGAGCAGGTGTCGTCGGCGCAGAACAGACGGTTGTGGGGATGGCTCGGGCCCTCCTCAGCGAGGGATCTTGGTATCTTCTGGGGAGAAGCGGTGGTGGCGGCGTCTACATCCTCAGCCGCTTCGCCTACCAAGGCGCTCGATGGCGGGGCCGTCACGAGGCTTAGCATGGGCGCAAGCCGGCGGTCTCCCACTTGCGGGTCTTGGCTCCCTCGCGTTCGCCAAGGAGCTTGGTTGCATCGGTAAGCTCGGCGACGAGCACTCGGGAGTGTTCATCGGCTACGCGGAGGCTCGAAGGCCTCACCGCATCCTCGACCTGTCACACAGCGCGTCCGCATCTCGCGTGGCGTTGTGTTCGGCGAAGCGAGGCGGGCGTGGGACAAAGCGGTGGGCGGCGGTTCGACTTCGACTCGGGGACTTTGTTGTCGACTCGTCCATTTCGAGAGAGCGGGAGCTAGCGGCTCGTCTTCATCGAGCTCGTCCGCCTCGACACCTTGCTCGCCACGGCTCGGCGAAGCTCCGCCACGCCGGCACCAAGCTACGCCCGCTCTCCGCGACCGGCTCGCGCTCTCTCCCGCACTGCAGGCCACACCACCGGGATTGGCCCCAATAACCGGTCCCACGACAAGCGGCGCGTGGTGGAGTTCGCTACTCCATTGTCTCACGACGAGGACCGCGTCGGCGCCTACCACGACGGCGAGCCTCTACGCTTATCGTACCATGGACAACATCCTCGGCGGCCCCGTCCTCGGATCGGCGGCCACGACTTCGGCGGGCTGCGCTTGGCGTCGCGACGACGGCGAGCCTCGTTCGCCAGCGAGGCGGAGAGACGCGGCATGGCGTGTCGCGATGAAGCGAGAGATGGGCCGTCGGCGAACCGGACGTGGGGTGGCGGATCTTCTGCCGATCGCCGGCGATCACCCTTAAGTGGGTGTTCAAGGCGAAGCGGGATAAGCCGGCGCCATCATCAAGCACAAGGCTCGCTTGGTGGCACGAGGTTTCATGCGGCGAGGAGGGTCGACTTGATGGCGCCGCGCGCTGTCGCGCGCGTGGAGTCCGTTCGTCTTCTCCTCGCGCTTGCGGCCCGGGAGGATTGGCGCGTCCATCACATGGGCGTCAAGTCCGCCTTCCTCAGCGGCGACTTGAAGGAGGAGGCCTCGTCCGTCGTGGCCACGGATTCGTCATCCCGGCAAGGAGGCAAGGTTTTCCGCTGCGCAAGGCCCTCATGGCTTGCGGCAGCACCACGAGCATGGAACGCTAAATTGGACTCCACCTCAAGCAAATGGGGTTCCAGCAGAGCGCACACGAGGTCGCGGTCTCCGGCGGGCAAAGCGGCAACACCTGGCGGTGGGCGTCTCGTCGGCGACTGTTGATCACCGGCTCCAAGGAGGCCGAGGTCGAGGAGTTCAAAGGCGGAGATGAAGACCGCCTTCGGATGAGCGACTTGGGGCTCCTCTCCTTCTACACGGGATCGAGTCCGCGGGGCGACTCGATATCTCTCTTGGCGGACCGCCACGCCAAGCCTGCCGTCGAAGTGGCGGGCTCGCCGGCCGCAACCCGGCCCACACTCCTATGGAGGAGAGGTGGCCGAGTCGTGAGAGCACGGCGGAGGAGGTGGGCCTTGACGCGATCTGCGGCGCGATCGTGGGCGACCTTCGCTACGTCGTCCCAGCGTCCAGTTGGCGTTCGCCGTCGGCTCGTCGGTCGGTTCATGCGGCCAAGCGACGACGAGCATCGGCGGCCGTGAAGAGGATCCTCCGCTACGTTGCGGGCACCTCAGGCCACGGCTTGCACTACCCGAGGTGTCCGTGCGGCGCCTTCATCGAATGCAATGACGGCGACCACGCAGCGACATCGACACCGGCAGAAGAGCACAAGCGGGATTCTCTTCTTCTCGGCAAGTGCCTCGTTAGGTGGCGATCGATCAAGCGGCGGTGGTGGCCTGTCGGTGTGGTAAGTACATAGCGGCTTCCACCGCTTCGACTCGGCGCTGCTCGGCTCGCTCGGCCTTGGTGATCTCTCGGCGGAGACACGAGCGGTGGCTCTCGAGTGGGCAAAGAAGTCCGCTCGGCTCGCCAAGAACCCGTTTTCCTGAGAGCAGACAAGCATATCCGGGTGAAATGCCGCCGTCAGAAATTTATTGGATGAAGGCGACATCAAGGCGAGCTACATCAACACCAGCGATCGACTTGCGGACACCTTTCACCAAGCCTCTTGGGAGGGTAAAATTCCTCGAGCTCTGTTCTAGGATCGGGATGGTTCAACTCTCCCACAAGGCGACGCACAAGACTTAGGGGAGAATGATGAATAAGTCCTGTACTATGGTCTTTGTGGGGTAGGCTTGTCAAAGCAGACTTTAAGGGCAACATCTTGTTATCGACTTTAAGGACGACATCTTGATTGTCATAGGAATGACATCTTATTTGTCGGCTTTAAGGGCGACATCTTGGTATCATAGGAACATCTTGTTATCGACTTTAAGGGCGACATCTTGATTGTCCTTATACGACATCTTAGACGACATCTTAGCATATGCTTGGTGGTTGGCGACCTATAAATATGTATCCCCAACCCTCGAGTTGGTATGGCATTGTGTTAGAAATAAACAAAGAAAAATTGCCTCATCTCCAAGTGTCATCCTCTCCATGAGAGTAAGGATCTTGCTAACACCAACAGCAAGACTCCAGCGACTAACAAAAATATTCAGAATTTTTCATGACTAATCATGTCATGTTTTGAAGAGGGAGAGCACAGGAGTACCGAAAGGGTGGAGAGTACAGGATATGACCTCAAGATGTGATATCTCACCAACGAGATTAAGTTATAAGTACATGACTTCCCACCAAGTGCAAAGACATGATAACTGTGCATGTTTTCAAGCCATATGATTCCAAGAACATACGATTTATTAGGCTTTTTCCAAGCAATTAAACTGGAGTTTGAAGATAGTAGCTCAAACAAAGATACTTGCATTATAGCTACGAGGCTAGAATGGCGTCATGTATAGTACATAGCAGCCTGTATCATAGTGTACAATAAGATAGATAAGATACAGTATGTATCTAGGGAATCAGGGATACTACAAAGGCATTAACAAGAATTAAGCAATGCATGATACTGTCTTTACACAAATGGAAAGACGAAGAGAAATTGACCACAGAAAAAACATGTGACAGAAGCACTACTGAAGAAGGAAAATGCATAGGAATTGACCAAGAGGCGATAAAGCTTCTCAATAAGAGGCAAGAAACAAAAATAGAAGAAGAAAAGTTATGAATATGGCAAGAAATGCTTGCATAATAAATGCACGACCCGTGACACGCTACCGATCCTGTAGGCCTAGATACCAGCCTGTATGTTGCAGTTTTAAGTTGACATTGTTTATAATGATGGTTCAGAAAACTCTGGATTGAAAATTCACTTTTTTCAAGTTTACCAGTTTAACTAGCGGGTCACCACTCACCACGTAGGTATATCAAATTGCTTACAGCAACATGAGTTGGAGATGCCACCAATGTAATAAGACTGTAAGGCAACAGAGAAAACGAGTAGTAATGAACCAAAAAGTCCTTACCCTATGTTGTAACCAGCAAGAGGCGAAAGTACAACCAGACGTGAATCTACTTTCTTTCCATTTGTTAGCAAACCAAATAGTATTTCAGATCTCAAGGGAATAAGAATTGTAAATGCTTCTGAAAGTTGTACACGGAACTACAGAACCTTAATTGGCATTTAAATTCACTTAGGATGCGAATTCCCTGCAACCAAGGCCTAACAGCAAAAGGCCAAAAACTATCTCTAGTTTCCTTTTAAAGCCCATTAAACTGAATATAATAAATCATGTCTCCAATAAAAAAAGAGAGAAGTATAACAGTATTTGATGTTTCCTGGATACGTTAACTGGTAAACAAGTACCGTATTTGGAGAAAACAGCATAAATTCGCTGCACCAGCCAAAGTGTTTGGAAGCTTTAATCTAGGGGAATTATTCTCTCTCCAATCCGATCCACCAAAGCATCTCATTATCAATCTTGTTACTAATCAAAACTACCGTGTTAAAAGTAATAGATTAATTCACTGCAAAATCTAGAAACCTGTAAGAGCATAGCGAGCAAACTTACACAGGCTGCCATCTTAGCCCACTTGTTACCCATCATCGCATGGAGCTCAATAATCTTCTGTTCCTCCTCATCATCAAAGGGCCCCTTCTTGAGGTCGGGCCTGAGGTGGTTCGCCCAGCGGAGGCGGCAGCTCTTGCCGCACCGGTTCAGCCCGGCGTTCCTCTGGACCTGGTTCCAGTTCCCCTCGCCGTGCGCCTCCACGTACTCCCTCAGGCTCTTGTCCTCCTCGGGCGTCCAAGGCCCCTTCTTCAGGGCCGGCGCGCTGCCGTCACGGCCTCCGACCCCGACTTGCTCGCCTTCACCACCGCTGCTGTCGCTGTCATCTTCAGTTTCATCATCATCATCATCGATACGCGACAGCGGCGGCGAGTTCGTCTCCATCTTCGGCAGCTCCGGCAAGTCCAGCGCAGGCTCCTCCATCTTCACCCTCCTCATTTTGGGCCCCATGATGCGAGGCCACAGGACCCCCCCGCGCCCCCCACAATTCTGCACAAGCAAAGCCGCAAGAATCGAACCAAGAAAACGCTAAGAATCGAACCAAGCAAACGCATCAGCGACAACCCCAAAATGAATCCAATCTGCAGCAAATCCAATCCAACCCAACCCAATCTAATCCAATCCAATCTAATCTACAAAGGGCGGACGGATCTCACACCAGGGCTCACCGAGAAGAGGAGATGCTCGTCGGGACGGATCTCCAGCGGGCGGGAGAAGGAGGAGGAGGAGGGAGCGGGGGCGGCGGCGGCGGCGGCGGCGGATGGGGTGAGAAAAAGACTCGCGATGGAGTACTTTGGAGTTTGGACTAGTGCTTCTGCTGCTGCTGCTGCGGCGGCGGCGAACGAGCAGTATCCCAGTATTCATTGCAGTCCAACTCGGGCATGGAGCTGCCGGTCGGGTGGCGAATTCGGCCCGACCCGAAACAACCCGAGAGTGTCGCGGTGCGAGCGTGTCGCGCTTACCGAAAGACAAACGCGAGAACGGATGGCCGAGAGATTGGGCCGGTTTCTCCTTAGGCCCGTCTACTTGCTTGACCTATACTGTGCCCGCTTCGAGGCCAAAATGGGACTTGTGCACAAATACCTTTTTTTTTTGCATTGTAATGGAAAATTATTTTTTACATAGAATATATTTTTACAGCTCACCAATCTCTCTATTGCTATTCATAAGTGCACATCCAACAAAAACTCATACTTTGTACCAATAATTTCTAAGCAATATACTTAACACATATAATTTCTGAGCATTATAATCAATTTTGGAAAAATAAATGCAAATGTTACCACACAGAGCTGATAAATTGTTTTTGAACTATTTAGTTCTCAACTTTTACCAGACTACCAGATGGGCAACCAAAACTATAATTCGGCTAACAATTATCTCAAGATACAATTTCATATGGAATATAGTATATTCACTTATTTAACCCAAGCTTGGTGAATAATTTGTACCGAACGGAGTAGTATTAGTTACCGAAGGCGATGGTGGTGGGGGTGGGGGGAGGCGCGTGGAGCAAAACAGAAGAGCAAGAAGAAGATGTGGAGGGGACAGAGCAAGGGGGAGATGCAAGAGAGGGAGTACGAGTGCGGGCTAAGGTTTTGGGAGGCTAGGGAAGCAACTGGCCTTGGACCCACCTATCGGCACCGATTGTTTGAGAGGGTGGTGGTGTAGAGAGAACAAATCACCACTAAGTCCTTTTAAGTAGTAGATATATCATGTATCGAAGAAAATATTTATTCATTGATGTAACAACTCTGAAAGTTCGGGTCAAACGTATTTCAAGGTTACCAACAGATGTAAGAAGAATTCAACAAACAATTTGGTAGTCATGTACATGTTTCTTTGCAAAATGCATCACAACTCTGTGTTGCTTTGTAATGTTACATCATGCAGCCGAGATTCCTAGCTATACTTAGTTAATGACACTCAAACCCAGTTAGTTACTGAATGGAAATTTGCACATTATTACACCTGTTGCCTATTTAAACACAAAAATTGAGAAAAGGCTCTCCTAACTTTTGAATCAGCGGCTCTCACCATGTTAGATTCTATTCTCCATGCTATGTGCTCATTAGGCCTAACCAAAATTACATTTTTTCTAGTTATCTGACACATCTCCCACCATGAAGTAGCAAATGCCCTAGGTATTTCCTCAACATCGACATAGTTTGTCCAGGATACCAACTCAGATCTGCTCCCTTCCACCTTTGCATCATCCTGTGAGTACCGCAACATGGAATTACTATTTCCGGGGAGAATTATTTCAACCATTATTCCTGAAAGAATTAAACCAGGCTACTGTATGACTCAGCTGCTCCAAGATGCCCCCCGCTCCAAACTTTCAAATTTCCACTACTCCAAACTTTCAAATTACTACTGAATTGTGTTATTCAAACTATTGAACCTAACTACAGTGGTGTGAACTGTGAAGTCGTGTTAGTTGGGACTATAGCCATATAAGGAAAAACCGCAGATATGACATGCAAGCCACATGCCAAAACCTGAAAGTTTTCTTCAGACACAAATCATAAGAAAAGGGAAGGGACACCACAACTGAATCTAATTACCTTGGAAGCAATGGTATAAAACCCATTATCAAGAGAATCATTTGCAAAAGTTAGCCACTCCTCATGGGACACATGTATTTCAAGGTCGTCGGAGTATTTGGTCTCTCTCTGAACCAGCGCTTGGTATCTCATAGCAAGGCAGCTCTAGAGTATGCAAAATTTAAATTGAATGACAAAATATGCAAAATCTAAATGTGGCAATGCTTGATCCTAGGAAATATATATGATAGATATGCAATACCTGAAGGTACTCAAAGATAGTGGTGAAAGGAAGTTTCAGCAATAGGCCTTCATCAATTGCCTGCAATTAAGAAAACAAGGCACTGATTGGTTATATATACCTTGCGATAATTTCCAATTGTTGTCTTGAACACGGCAGATGAGACTCTGAGACTGAGATAAGTAACTCAAATGAGACAAATAGTTCCAAAACTAAGATGTGTAGACTGTAGGGTCATTCAGAACATAAAACTTTCTAGTTCAGTAAATGAAACTACTAAAATGACTAAGACGAGGTATGGTCCTAGTCTTCTAGATCTGACATCTTCAAGTAAGGAGGTTAAAAGTTTGCAAAAAAGGTGAAGAATCTGTTGATATTGTGATCCAAATTATCTAATATAGAGGAGTCTGGATTAGTTTCTATATTAGCAGATAAGTTTTCTACTTAGACTCTAAGTCTTTTACCCTTTTATATACCTCTTGTAAGTCGCATGGGGAGAGTTGACGCCTTATTTTAATCCCCTACGATTTGTAAACACTCCTCATATAGTGATCATCGTCGGTTGACGCCTGTGGTTTTTTCCTGTAAGGGTTTTTCACGTAAAATTCGTGTCTCTATTTGTCCCTGTTTTGCTAATAAGTGGTATCAGAGTCAGGAGATTAAGGCTTGCGAGATACAGGAACAAAATAGCAGATTCAATCCGACTGTCGTCACACGCGGCGGCACGTCTTCGTCTCTGCGGCGCCCGATTCGATCTGGGCAGTCCCGGGGCCCCATCGCGCATGGTCGCTTCTGTCCAGCAGCGCCAGCATCGTCGCTTCGGTCCGTGCGTCGCTCTCGTCGCGTCGCTCCTGAGCCCCAAGGAAATTTTCTTTATTTGGTTTTTATCAATTCGCCAGCAGACCAAGTCCAACAAAAGGAAAAAGCAAGTCAGAAGCATAGGTCAAGAATTCTTATTTTAATCAATCACCTCTTCAGCTACACTTAAAGCCTTTGCATTACGTGAGGTTCTTCCAGCAAGATTTTGTTTCTTGATTAATTGCCAACCATTGCAATCAACGACAGCACTGAGGGAAAAAAAAAAGGAAAAAAAGTGTCCAGCGGCACGAAGCCCGAGCAAGTCACTCTGTTGTTTCACGCGAAGGCTCCTATCTTTTAGTAGTTTTCGGTGATTTTTGCTACGTCCACCCGAGAAGCACCAAGAGTTTTTCGAACTTTTGATTCAAGTACACAGAAGGTGTACCAAAGAGCTTATGATTTTTGCTATGTTTACACAGGTTAGTACCAGCAAATTTCAGATTTTATTCCTCATGATAACTTTAAAGTATGATCTTCCACTCCTGGGTCAAGACACAAGATTTTCGCTATGACAAGTCAAGATGAGGGCTGTGTTGGCACAGATGTATTTGGATGATGCTTTGGAAGGTTTTGAGAAACAACCTACCGTATGGACCGTAGATGAGAAGCGCAAAGATCGTAAGGCTTTATCTCAGATTCACCTTTATTTGTCAAATAATATTTTACAGGATGTTTTGGAGCAGAAGATATCTGCTGCATTATGGCTGAAGCTGGAACAGATTTGCATGACAAAGGATCTTACCAGCAACATGCATCTTAAGCAGAAATTGTACTCTCACAAATTGCAAAAAGGAGGATCTGTGCTTGATCATCTTTCGGTGTTTAAGGAGATCGTTGCCGACCTAGAGTCGATGGAGGTTAAATATGATGATGAGGATTTGGATCTTATTCTTTTGTGTTCATTGCCTAGTTCTTTTTTAAATTTCAGAGATACCATATTATATAGTAGAGATACTCTTACGCTTAATGAAGTTTATGAAGCTTTGCATGCTAAGGAGAAGATGAAACAGATGGTACCTTCTAAAAATTCAAGCTCGCAAGGAGAATGTTTGTTTATTCATGGTAGACAAAAAGAGAAGAACTCAAACAATGGATCTCGAGGTAAAAGTTCAAACGGCTACAAGAACCAGTCGAAATCAAGAGGCAATACAAGTCGTGCAAATATTGCAAGAAAAGTGGGCACGACATCTCTGAATGTTGGAAGCTACAGAATAAAAAAAAAGAGTTGGCTATTATAAGCCAAAAGGTAAAGCATCCCTTGTTGCTGATGATAGTACTGATGGAGAAATCCTTGTTGCCTTTGCTGGATGTGCTAAGACCAATGATGAATGGATTCTTAATTCTCCCTGTACATTTCATATGTGTCCTAATAGGGACTGGTTTGCCACCTATTAACCTGTTGAACGTGGTACTGTGTTGATGGGTGATAACTGATCATGTAAGATTGCAGGAATTGGTTCAATTCAGATCAAGATGTTTGATAGCATTGTCAGAACTTTGACAGATGTGAAGCACATTCCAGATTTGAAAAGGAACCTCATCTCTTTGAGTACTCTTGATGCTAAAGGGTACAAGTATTCAGGTGAAGGTGGAGTTTTAAAGGTATCAAACAACCCTCTTATTGTGATGAAAACTGATATTAAATCTGCTAATCTGTACCATCTGTGAGGTACTACAATATCAGGTAATGTTGATTGTGATACTCTGGAAATATTAATAATATTAATATTAATAATCGTCTTAAGGGTCGGAGAGTAATTAAATTATTTAGTTAAAGAAGCTAGGGCTTGTGCGTAATTAAAGAATTTAGTGTACGTGAAAATAGGAAATTCAGAATTTTTAAGAGCTGTATAAATAGGTTGTGGATTTTCTAGAAAACCCTAGCAGCCTTTTTACTTCTTTCCAAGCCGCCGCCAGCCGAGTGCTTTTCATCTCTTGTCTTCTTATTGCCGGCTTCTTTGTCGCGTCGCCGCCTTGCTCTAACGTGGGCTTGCATTGCATTCTTCGAAACGACCAAGTCTTGCGCGTGGATCTTGTTGGCCGTCTTTCTTTCTGTTGCACTGATTGGATCACCGAAGACAATTTCTTGTTCTTCTGCCGAAGCGCCGCGTGATCGATGTTCTTTGCGAGCCGACCCCATGGATTCTGCTTTGCTTTCTCTGTAGCGTAGCTCTCCTGCTGAAAGGCAGCCGTTCTTCTTATTCTGTTGGCGCCGAAACCGTTTCTTCTGCCGCGCTAATTTTCCTTCTGCGCGTGGAAGCCAACCGATCTGCTGCGCCGTCTTTGGCCGGGTGGCTTCTTCTTCTTGAGTTTCTTTCTCCTGCGATTCTTTGCTTTCTTTCTTTGAAATTGCTGCTTCTGCTTGATTGTCAAGCCGAGCGGAGCCCTGCCGCGTGGAGACTGCCGACTGCTGATTTTCCGGCCGAGCCGAGCTACTGCCGCGTGGAGGTTTGTTGCATGTTTTCCTCTGGTTTGCTAGACGCTGTTAATTAGAGACTATAATTGAGATTAATTAGAGAGGTTAGAATTTCTGATCGAAGAGGCGAATAATAGATCTATTTAGTATGCTGTTCTGTTGAACGAATTGTTTGGATATCTTAATGGCAAATGTTGAAAATATCGTCTACTAGTTAATTGTAGATAATTTCGATATCTTTCTATAGCATATTTAAACCTGTCAATCGGATAAGTAGATTTCGAGATATGATTTTCGGAAGACCGCTGTTTTTACGGTTGTCGTATTTCGGTACTGTTTTGGTAGACTGTAGATTAAAAATAGTAAATAGCCTAATTAGAGTTTTTGATCTACATGAAAGTTGTAGATAATTGTCCAATGGTTCTGTAGAATCTGAGAACGCGAATTTTGGTCGAGTAAAACAAAAGTTATGAAATTAGGAAGACTGCTGTTCCGAAGCGGACAGACCGACTTTCTGGGCTAAATACGGAGGGTTAGATGATTTAATTAGAAGTCTGTGTAATCTAAGAAAATGTGGATAATTTTATAAAGAATCCAGAATGGGGTGGTTTGTGGTGATCGGACTTTCGAGTCAAAAGTTACGTTCGTTTTAGTACTAAGACCGCTATGGGTAACTAGTCGGTACCGGCGTAACGTGGTATATTTGGGGACGTGTAGGAGCGAAGTTATTGATTGCTATTCTTGTTGCTGTAATTTGTATTGAAGTTGGTGTATTTAATATAGGAGAGGCGTCGTGCTTGTTGCCGTCTTCTAATCGATTTTGCGTCGCAACTAGTAAAGGCAAGTGCATGGTAGACCGCGATCAATGATGATCACTGTGATTCTTTATCTTCTATTACCATTATTGTTGTGCTTTTATTTTGTTTAATTGCAAATAAATAATTGGTGTGTTTATATCTTTGTTGACAAGCATGATGAAAAGTTGGACATGATGTTTATGATGGAGTTTGCATGTTTGCATTCATAAGCATCTTTGCATAAGAGAAGGTGATCATGATTGATCACAACTCCACTGAGTGGAGGAGGTCCCGATCCTTTTGGAGGAGCGGGCTTGAGAGTGAATGTTGTCGCGAGCATTCACTCATGCTATCTGCGATATCTGTGAAAGAAGTGCATGTGGACATGTAGAATAGATTTGCATTGGTACATGAGATTAATGGATGTGAATCAAAGAGAATATAACTGTATGAGAATATCAATGGAAGTGCCGGTGATGATAATGAATTTATTGAATGCTGTTGATTTATTGTTGTTCGTTGTTTATCGATGTATTTGCTGAGTCGTGGACTCACCCTTGCTCTATTGTTGTCTTTAGGTGATCTTCGAGGATGCCGTAGCTGAGAGCGAGTAGAGCACATGGACATCACATGATCATTCGCCATGATAATCTTTTCATTCAATATTGATTTACACTTGGACATGTTAGTTATTGAATAATGTTTAGGATATCATTTGGACTAGACTATTTGCTTTATTAATTTGGATTCATTGGTTGATGCTGCTTTGGATTATTTGCCTGGTTATAATTTCCCATTGCTTATTTATTGTCGCTTGATCCATAATTATACATGTTCGTTTGTAATCCATTGATATGATTATCATTGTTTCCTTGATGTAATTTTATAGTGTGTCGATATTTATCAGTTGAAAGAGTAGTGTGGTGGCATTCTAGGCTCAGTGTTGGTGAGGGTGTTCTGATTGGTATCAGAGCGGGCTTTAGGTCCGTGGTGAATAGATTAACAACTTAGGCAAACTAAAATTGTTAAAATTTGTTTTAGATTAGTAAATCAACTAAAATTTGCTAATGGTTAACTAACCTAAAATTTGACACACTAGTGCACAGTAGGTTAGAGAGAGGTACGAGCATAGTTTTTACGCTTCCGTTATGTTGTTTATTGATGTATGACTTGATTTTGACCTTTGAACTTATTATATAATGTTGATTGTGATTGATAGCTATGTTGAGGATAGACGGCGTGGTCGTGGTGGCCCACTGATCGTGGAGGTCGGGGCATGGCGTGGTTCTGTGGGGCCCCCTCCTGAGGCAGTTGAGATCGTGGTTGTGGCCCTGGGTTTTACCAGGTTACACCACCATTCGTGGTATGGGAATAGAGAGGTAGCTACTTTGATTACAGTAGTTATAGGTATTGTGTGTGAGTTTCTTTATAAAAGTTGTTCTCTTCCTTGAGCTTGAATTTTGGGCAATTCTGGTTATAGTTGCGGTTGATGAATTTTCCTTGAGATAGTGTTTACAATACAACGGGTGATATTTCATTGGTCTCCTTTGGTTCCATAAAGCCATTACTTGTTCTCATGACTGTTGATCTATTGTTGCTTTGTGTGAACATCGGTTAACAGCAAGATTGATCTTTTCGTGGGAGTTCCGCCCTTCCTATTGAAAATATGACTTATTTATTCACTTGGTGATCATATTTGGTTGATAGCTTTACATATACCTTAGCATGATTAATTATTAGAATTGTGTACAAAAGGTTGAAGGGATTGAATACCAGTGGATCTAGAATTTACAGGAGGAGTTCTGGATAGTTCTTCTTTATAGAATGACACGAAGAATTTGATTATAGTGTTGTTGAGACTTTTGATCGAGAGAAGATTTTGACTTTTGAAGTTTTAGGGTGATTTTATTGAAAACTAAATGTGAGGAGGAACAACTAAATATGTGTTGGTAAATATTCAAGTGATTCGCAAATGAAAATAGGTAGCAGCTAGACATCATAAGAAAGCTAGTTGATAACAACAATGGTTGGAGTGCAATTGCTGAGTGTTAAAGTTTGGTGTTGAGCATCACTAAGAGTTGAGCTGGTGTGATTTAATAGGTGGCTTAAACCTAGACAATTGTGGAATAGTCAGTCAATAGTATATCCGTGATGAAAGGGTTTTGATAAACCTTTTAATTTGTGTAGTGGATCCCTTCTAATATAAAGTAGTTGTTGTAGTGAGGTTGTATGGTTTTGGTATAATCTCATTTTGAAGATGCGATGGTAAAGTAGTACTAACAATTTGGTGAACTTTTAGGGCTTATTAATGGAAGAGTTGACGATAATGAATCATGTTAAGAGTGTATTATTCTTAATGTTAGTAAGATTGTCTGTAAGGGATTGTGGTTTCGTGTGGTGATGATCCTTTTAGAAAGAATGTAATTTGATCGCCGTTCGTAATATCGTTTAAATGAAAGGTTTGGAGTTTTGAATTCATGAACTTTTGGAGTTCATGATTTATTTGGTAGATGAAATTGGTTTGAGCAAGTGACGAGTCGGAAAGCTTTATTGGTTCTTAAGTGATTAATGTGATTTGGTCTTAAAATATATATATATATATATATATATATATATATATATATATATATCTTTTTATTTGTCTCTTCTTTTGAGAAAGGAATAGTCGATTTGTTTTACAAAACCTTAAAGAGTGTATATTGGGAATGGTTAATAGTGGTCAAGTATATGATGTTGTGAGACCACAGGTTGCAAGTTAATTGAGGAACATTAGAGGATGAATTCATTTCATGATATAAATCCCATAGAGAATTGGATCTAAAAGGAATTATGGTCGTTGGGACAAAACTGATTATATTGTTACAATTAGTAGAACCTATAGTGAATAGTGATCCAAGAATATTTGTTCATGATGGTGGAGTATTGGAATTATCGAATAGTTGGGATATTGTGATGGTATACTTTGCAAGGTTATGTAGGTGAAATAGAATGGTGTGGTTTATTGAGGGTTCAAGATTTGTGAAGTAAATCGTTTTGGGCGATCAATTGATTAGTGATGATGGTTGATATTAATGATTGAGGATATTGTTTGGATTGTGGGAATTCTAGGCAGTGAATATGCGGTTTCTATCAAGTATACGAAGTCACTTTAGGAGTCTGGTTGTGGAAATTGAGCATGTGTTTTATGCTAGAACCTTGGTTGCCCAATGATCATGTGTAGAAGTAGTAGAACAAAAGTGGATTCCAAATAGTATGATGATCATTGATAGAATCCTTTGGTTTTAAATCAGTGTGTGTGTGTAGAGAATTTCAAGTTGATTATCCTTAAAAGATTGAGGTGATGTGATTGTGGGTGTAGATTTTATTTGAGGTGTTGGGAATCATTTGTCAAAATAGTTTCTTTGGTAGAGGAGGGGACTATAGTATCTTTTTATGGGTTAGTAGATGTAACACCCTGACCCAAATTCGGCTCAATGCCCAGCCCACCGTGGGGCGGACCCGCCACACATAGCACCTCACTTACACTTTTCGTCCTCGCTTCATGTAAAAGGGTTAACCCGGAGGTGCTACGTTTGGATTCAACAGGCATTATATACTACTACAACTCACTTGAGACAAGCAATGTGGGACTAATGCCACCACACAACTCCTCATGGGCCACATGGGCCACACTACGAGCAGATCGGGGTATTACATTCACCCCTTAAGGGCGACCTCGGCGAAGATACCGCATCTGTGACAAATGCCCGAACCATCCCTCGGTACGTCCGTGCGTCTGATCTTGCACATATGCCATGTCATGTGTCCACTCCGGGCCCACATGTGCCATCGCCATATGCCGCGCCCTGTCATGCGCTCGTCTGGCGAAGGTTGATGCTCGATACCATCTGTAACACCACGACCCAAATTCGGCTCAATGCCCGGCCAGCACTGGGCGGACCCGCCACACATAGCACCTCACTTACACTTTTCGTCCTCGCTTCATGTAAAAGGGTTAACCCGGAGGTGCTACGTTTGGATTCAACAGGCATTATATACTACTACAACTCACTTGAGACAAGCAATGTGGGACTAATGCCACCACACAACTCCTCATGGGCCACATGGGCCACACTACGAGCAGATCGGGGTATTACAGTAGAGTCTCTCTAAATGGGCGCAGTTGTTGCTCTCAGGTTGAGCATCGCTTTGAGATTACCAGTTAAGAGGAATGAGTTAGTGTGATGATTTGAAATCCTATGATTTGAGAGAGTTTATTCCTAAAAGAAAAATTGAGAAAAAAAAAATTGATTCCTCGGGTAGTGAAATGCCCTCTTGATTCTTGTTTGAGCCGTGTGTTTATGACAGAGGTCATTTACAATTTGAGTTGGCTTTACGTTGGCATGTGATTCTTTCTAATTTAGGGAAAAAGAAAAAAAAAGAAAGTGATTGATTTTGGCATTCGAATGTTTTCTCTTTTGGCTTACGTGGTGTTTATTTGCAAACAGCCTATTTGGAAAATGGAAAGGTTTTTGTGATGAATCTTTGATTTTGGATTTGACTATTCGATGGGAGTTGGTAGCGCGTGATTGCGATGAGAATCCTTTGTTTTCAGTTGGGTTCTATTTATAAAAGAGTTTGTTTGAAACTAGTTTGGTTGTGCGTTCTGGTTAAAGGGGTACTCCTTGCAAATGTGAAGTGGTTGATTGGGAGGCAGGACGGGAGTTCGATGTGTTATGTACAGATTGTGTGGTTTGGTACCAAAACGAAGTTTGGCCCAAGTTACATTAGTTCGTTTCTGGAAGTTGTGGAGATATTTTTTTTGGAAGAAAGTGTATCGTTAGGACCGTCTCGTGTCCATGCGCAGGGCACACAACATTTTGTATAACACGATGTCGAGGTAGTATTTGAGAGATCAGGATTATAAGATTTCATTAGAGCCGCTGACCATTGAGCAAGACCTCACAGTTGAGTCGCGTCCGGCGCGCATTCTGGAGAGGTCGGAGCGAGTGCTGAGGCACAAGACGTTGGTATCGTCAAGGTCTTGTGGGCGATCGGTCCGAGAGAGGCGACTTGGGAGTTGGAGTCTCGCATGCGCGAGCAATACCCAGAGTTGTTCACGTCGGGTATGTGTTATTTTGTTGTTTAATTTCAGCAGTGTAGTTTTTATTTGAGTAGAACGGCGATGTAGAATTCGGGGTCGAATTCTGTTAAGGGGGGTAGAATGTGATACTCTGGAAATATTAATAATATTAATATTAATAATCGTCTTAAGGGTCGGAGAGTAATTAAATTATTTAGTTAAAGAAGCTAGGGCTTGTGCGTAATTAAAGAATTTAGTATACGTGAAAATAGGAAATTCAGAATTTTTAAGAGCTGTATAAATAGGTTGTGGATTTTCTAGAAAACCCTAGCAGCCTTTTTACTTCTTTCCAAGCCGCCCCACCGATAAGTGCTTTTCATCTCTTGTCTTTGCTTATGCTGCTTCTTTGTCGCGTCTTGACGCCGCTCTAAATGATCTGCGCCATTGCATGCTTTAAACTGACCAAGTCTTGCGTGGATGCGCTGGCCGTCTTGCTTTCTCTGCATTGCACATTGGATCACCAAGATACAATTGCTATGCCGCTACCGAAGCGCCGCGTGATCGATGTTCTTTGCCGAGCCGACCCATGGATCTTCTTTGCTTTCTCTGCTGTAGTCGCCTCCTGCCGGCAGCTTGCTGTTGTTCTGCTGGGCGCCGAAACCGTTTGCTGCTGCGGCCAATTTTCCTTCTGCGCGTGGAAGCCAACCGATCTATTGCGCCGTCTTTGGCCTTTGGCCTTCTTCTTTGAGTTTCTTTCTCTATGCGATGCTTTCTTTCTTGAAATTGCTGCTGCTTCTTGATTGTCAAGCCGAGCGAGCCTGCCGCGTGGAGATATTGATGCTGATTTTCCGGTCGAGCCGAGCTACTTTGCCGCGTGGAGGTTTGTTGCATGTTTTCCTCTGGTTTGCTAGACGCTGTTAATTAGAGACTATAATTGAGATTAATTAGAGAGGGTTAGAATTTCTGATCGAAGAGGCGAATAATAGATCTATTTAGTATGCTGTTACATTGAACGAATTGTTTGGATATCTTAATGGCAAATGTTGAAAATATCGTCTACTAGTTAATTGTAGATAATTTCGATATCTTTCTATAGCATATTTAAACCTGTCAATCGGATAAGTAGATTTCGAGATATGATTTTCGGAAGACCGCTGTTTTTACGGTTGTCGTATTTCGGTACTGTTTTGGTAGACTGTAGATTAAAAATAGTAAATAGCCTAATTAGAGTTTTTGATCTACATGAAAGTTGTAGATAATTGTCCAATGGTTCTGTAGAATCTGAGAACGCGAATTTTGGTCGAGTAAAACAAAAGTTATGAAATTAGGAAGACTGCTGTTCCGAAGCGGACAGACCGACTTTCTGGGCTAAATACGGAGGGTTAGATGATTTAATTAGAAGTCTGTGTAATCTAAGAAAATGTGGATAATTTTATAAAGAATCCAGAATGGGGTGGTTTGTGGTGATCGGACTTTCGAGTCAAAAGTTACGTTCGTTTTAGTACTAAGACCGCTATGGGTAACTAGTCGGTACCGGCGTAACGTGGTATATTTGGGGACGTGTAGGAGCGAAGTTATTGATTGCTATTCTTGTTGCTGTAATTTGTATTGAAGTTGGTGTATTTAATATAGGAGAGGCGTCGTGCTTGTTGCCGTCTTCTAATCAGATTTTGCGTCGCAACTAGTAAAGGCAAGTGCATGGTAGACCGCGATCAATGATGATCACTGTGATTCTTTATCTTCTATTACCATTATTGTTGTGCTTTTATTTTGTTTAATTGCAAACAAATAATTGGTGTGTTTATATCTTTGTTGACAAGCATGATGAAAAGTTGGACATGATGTTTATGATGGAGTTTGCATGTTTGCATTCATAAGCATCTTTGCATAAGAGAAGGTGATCATGATTGATCACAACTCCACGGGAGTGGAGGTCCCCGATCCTTTTGGAGGAACGGGCTTGAGAGTGAATGTTGTCGCGAGCATTCACTCATGCTATACCGGTATACGCGAAAGAAGTGCATGTGGACATGTAGAATAGATTTGCATTGGTACATGAGATTAATGGATGTGAATCAAAGAGAATATAACTGTATGAGAATATCAATGGAAGTGCCGGTGATGATAATGAATTTATTGAATGCTGTTGATTTATTGTTGTTCGTTGTTTATCGATGTATTTGCTGAGTCGTGGACTCACCCTTGCTCTATTGTTGTCTTTAGGTGATCTTCGAGGATGCCGTAGCTGAGAGCGAGTAGAGCACATGGACATCACATGATCATTCGCCATGATAATCTTTTCATTCAATATTGATTTACACTTGGACATGTTAGTTATTGAATAATGTTTAGGATATCATTTGGACTAGACTATTTGCTTTATTAATTTGGATTCATTGGTTGATGCTGCTTTGGATTATTTGCCTGGTTATAATTTCCCATTGCTTATTTATTGTCGCTTGATCCATAATTATACATGTTCGTTTGTAATCCATTGATATGATTATCATTGTTTCCTTGATGTAATTTTATAGTGTGTCGATATTTATCAGTTGAAAGAGTAGTGTGGTGGCATTCTAGGCTCAGTGTTGGGCTGGGGTGTTACATTGATGTAATTTCAAGTTCATTATCTGATTCTGATGCTACTAATCTTTGGCATATGTGTCTTGGGCATATGAGTGAAATTGGTTTGGCAGAATTGAGCAAGAGTGGACTTCTTGATGGACATAGCATCGGTAAGCTAAAATTTTGTGAGCATTGTGTGTTTAGCAAACACACGATGGTGAGATTCAATACTTCGGTTCATACTATAGAAGGTATTTTGAATTATGTGCATTCTGATTTATGGGGGTCATCTACCAAGACATCGCTAGGAGGTGCTAGTTATATATTAACAATTATTGATGATTACTCTAGAAGAGTGTGGCCTTATTTCTTGAAGCATAAGTCAGAAGTATTTTCAGCATTTAAAGAGTGAAAAACTATGGTTGAAAGATAAACTGAAAAAAGGTAAAGAAACTTCGCACTGATAATGGGATGGAATTATGTTCTAATGTATTTGAATCATATTGCGAGACTGGAGGTATTGTCAAGCACTACATTGTTCCTCATACTCCTCAACAAAATGGTGTAGCTGAGTGTATGAGTAGGACCATCATTTCTAAGGCCTGTTGCATGTTGTCTAATGTAGGTTTGCATAAGCGTTTTTGAGCTGAAGCCACTTTCACTGTTTGATATCTTATTAATCGGTCACCCTCTATTGCAATTAAAAAAAAGACTCCAATTGAGGTATGGTCTGGTTCTCCAGTAAATTATTCAGAATTAAAATTTTTTGGTTGTACTGCTTAGGCTTATGTTGATAATGGAAAATAAGAGCCTAGAGCTGTTAAGTGCATCTTTCTTGGTTATAAATCTGGTGTCAAAGGATATAATTTATAGAATCCTGAAACACACAAGGTTGTGATTAGCAGAAATATTATCTTTAATGAATCTGCTATGCTTCATGGTAAACTGCCTACTAATGTTCCTGTTGAGAATGAGCAGAATTCAAGTGTTCAGGTGGATCAATTTGTTGGTTCAAATAACACATCAGAAAAGGAAAATATTACTGTTCATGATGCACATATTGTTGAGAATCCTCCTATTGTTGAGCAGCCACCACAACGGTCCATTGCAGTTGACAGACATAGAAGAGAGATTAATACACCCAAGAGGTTGATTGAAGAAGCTAATATTGTTGCTTATGCTTTAAGTGTAGCAGAAGAAATTGAATGTAATGCAGAACCTTCGTCATACTCTGAGGCTATTAACTCCACTAATTGTAATAAGTGGATAACTACTATGCATGATGAGATGGCGTCACTTGAAAAGAATGGTACTTAGGAACTAGTGAAATTGCCAAAGGAAAAGAAATCTGTTCATTACAAGTGAATTTCCAAAAGAAAGGAATGTATTTCTCCTACTGAACCAGCAAGGTATAAAGCAAGGTTGGTTGCTAAAGGTTCTAGTCAGATTCCAAGTATTGACTCTAATGATGTCTTTTCTCCAGTTGTGAAGTA
Organism: Hsuehochloa calcarea; assembly: GCA_036346395.1. Classification (NCBI taxonomy): domain Eukaryota; kingdom Viridiplantae; phylum Streptophyta; class Magnoliopsida; order Poales; family Poaceae; genus Hsuehochloa; species Hsuehochloa calcarea. The sequence goes on along the minus strand of CM070604.1, from coordinate 9,905,372 downwards.
TAGCTCTATTCGCACTTTACTCATTGTTATTACTATGCATGATTATGAACTTAAGCAATTAGACGTTAAAACTGTGTTGTTACATGGGGAGTTAGAAGAAGATATTTATATGGACCAACCTGAGAGTTTTGTTATCCCTAGAAAAGAACACCTTATTTGTAGATTAAAGAAAACTCTTTATGGTTTCAAACAATCTCCTAGGCAATGGTACAAGAGATTTGACTCTTTTATGCCCCCTCTCATGATTTTAAGCGGTCTGATTATGATAGCCGTGTTTATTTAAAGACTATTAATGGTTCAGCTATTTATTGACTTCTCTATGTTGATTGCTGCAAAAGATAAGTCAGAAATAGAAAAATTCTTGGCATAAAGATTATCAGAGAGAGAAAATTTGGCAAATTATACCTTAGTCAACAAGGTTATATTGAGAAGGTCCTTCGTCATTTTAATATGCGTGATGCAAAACCAGTGAGTACTCCATTAGCTTCGCATTTCATATTATTTTCAGCTTTATGTCCAGATTATGATATTGAGTACATGTTTAGCGTTCCATATTCCAGTGCAGTTGGTTCTCTTATGTATACCATGGTTTGTTCTCATCCTGATTTATCTCATGCACTGAGTGTTGTTAGTAGAGACATGTCTAATTCTGGAAAAGCGCATTGGAAAGCAGTTCAGTGGATTTTCAGATATTTGCGTGGCACTTTAAATGCTCGTTTGCAGTTTGGGAATTCTAGAGATGAACTTATTGGTTACGTTGACTTTGATTATGCTGGTGATTTAGACAAGAGGAGATCTCTCACAGGTTATATGTTCACCATTGGTGGTTGTGCTGTTAGCTGGAAGACGAGTTTGCAAGCTACTGTAGCCTTATCTACTACTGAAGCAGAATATATGGCTATTTCTGAAGCTTGTAAAGAAGTCATTTGGTTGAGAGGTTTGTACATTGAGCTTTGTGGAGATAATTCTTGCACTACTGTATTTTGTGATAGTCAGAGTGCTATATGCCTTACAAAGCATCAGATGTTCCATGAGAGAACAAAGCATATTGATGTGAGATATCACTTTATTCGAGGTGTTATTGCTCAAGGTGATGTCAAGGTGTGCAAGATAAGTACTCATGATAATCTAGGTGATATGATGACAAAGCCAGTTCCTCTCACTAAGTTTGAGCTTTGCCCAAGCTTAGTTGGTATTACAGTTTAGTCCTAGAGATTAATTGGCGTACGATGATTTTTATCTTATTGTGGAGATTTTTTTTGGTGATTGATGATTCTTCATTATGCCACAAGAGGAAATTAACACGATATGAGTATATATAAACTACACAAGTTATATATATATGTGTGTGTGTGTGTGTGTGTGTGTGAACTACACAAGTTCTGCATACTCAAAACATGAGTATACGAGAACTACATAAGTTCTATATACTCACAACATGAATATACAAAACTACACAAGTTTTATCTGTTCGAAACATGAGTATACACGAACTATACAAGTTCTATATACTCAAAACATAAGTATACAAAAACTACACAAGTTTTGTATACTCATACGGATCTGTTTCAAAGTAAGGATCCCAAATATATGTGATAAACGGAATATGGATCAATACTAATGAAACTACAAAATATAGAATGAGCTCCCCCTAAACGTGTGCATTCACATATGTGTAAAGAAAATATATGCACATATTCAAGATATACTTATGGTGGAGTTTAGCCTATATTTTGGATCCGAGGAATGCAACATTATATAAGAGTACAAGTTGAATGCATACCTCGTTGAATTTCACCTTTATATCCAAATGAGACTACACATTAGATATAGCAATAGAACTATTAGTCTCACAATTAGATTTGTCATTAATCACCAAAACATTCTATTAACTCATAATGGTGGGTCTAGATTCTTCAATCTCCCCCTTTTTGGTGATTGATGATAAATCCTTTATCAATAATAACATTTGGATATAAATAGATATACCATAAGAAATTAGGCTATTGAACTATGTCTATGCATGTCATATGGTGAAATTTAAAGCATTAAACAATATGCATATAAGAAAAATATACTTGTAAAATAATGCATTCTCCCATAAAAGAATTCTCCCCCCTTTTTGGTATAAATCAAATAACTAAGGAGAATATATAAATCATCCAAATAAGGAGAATGTATTAACCATCCAAATAAGGGGATATTGATAGCATAAATATTATCCCCCTTTGGCATAAAACAAGAATCCAAATGTGGGGACATATATTGATAACATAAAAATTCTCTCCCTTTTGGCATTAAACACCAAAAAGTTCAAAACAAATATAAAGTCAAGAAATAGGTTTTGCAAAGCAAAGAACTTGGCAATTGAAATCATTTTATTTAAACTTTGAAATATTCTCTTCTTTTGACACCACTTGTAAGATCATCAAAAATAAGGTAAGGTCAAAAGAGGACATTTCAATTTGAGGAGCTTGGTCACAAAGAATATGAAATAGATACTTATGACCAATTTAAATATTGTTCTCAAGAATGTGAGGAGAAACAAGATAGGTCACAAACATATTGAGCATAAACCATTCTCCCCTTTTAAACCAGATGATTGAGAGCCAATTGAAATGATATTTGAAACAAATTCAAATACTCTCCATTTTGAGATATCTAAAAAAAATTAGCATGGAGATATCAAGCTTATTTTCCAAAAGAAAGTCCAAAGGGATATATGCATTTGAAATCATGTTGAGCTCAAAAGATATATTGTCAATATATTTGAGCAAAACCAAAAAGATTACAAACTCCCTTTGTATGGCCGAGAAGAGTTAAGCAACTTAGAATGAGGCCAATATGATATTTGTTTTCCAAAATATAATCAAAAGCATTTGAAAGCAATTAAAATGCTACTTGAAAACTTTTGATTTTTCATAAATATTTTAACCTTTAAAACAAGATACCACTTGTAAAAATAAACATTGATTTTTCATAAAAACTCTAGTCTTTAAAACAATATAACACTTGTAAAATCCTTTTGACTAGAATGCTTGTTTGAAAGAATATCACTTGTAAAAACCCACTTGTAAATTTTTGCTTTTTCACAAAGAAAAAAACTTGTTCAAATAGATAATCTTGCACAAGATTGACAAAACCATTTCAAGAATATCCAATGAAGCAAATAAGAATAAAACACATTCATTCAAAAAATCCATAAACCATTTTGGGCAAATAGGTAAAATAGTTTTCCCAATATTAATACTTGACCCAATTTTTAATTAATATCAAAAATATTAATAGGTTTTTCATATAGAAAAAACTCCCCCTTACACAAATATTCCTATTTAAAAATCTTTTTTCTCCTTTGACACACAAAGGTTTATCTTCCATCTTGTCATCTCTTTGAAATAGATCCATCCAAAACTTTTGATGACATTTGATACACCTTGCAATAGTAAATGATATCAAGCATACTTAATTCCATTTGTAGAAACTTGATACCACTTATGAGAAAATCACTTGATACAAAGAATTGTTGATTCCATTTGTAAATACTTGGTACCACTTGTAAGCATAGCTATAGTTTGCAAGGTGCTCGAACTGCTCTCACAAAGATCTTCAATGAAAGCATCTAAGGAGAAGAGAGGAGGAGAGAATTCACTCATATACAAAGAATACTTGAGCTTTTACATAAGAGAGGATTTTGATCGGCATGGAAGAATTGTAGATACCATTTTAACGAATAAGATGATATCACTTTGAAAAGATAAATCTCATGCCAAGATCAAGATGATCAAAAGAAGCTATCACTTTTGAAAAGAATACCACTTGAAAGTTGCAATTGCATTTGTAATCAAGGAATAGCAGTAGTGGGTAGCTAGCAAGGATAGCAAGGATCAAACTGACCACTGGAAGCAGCCACAAAGGATTTGGAATCCGATTTTTTTAGTTGAAAAATAATTCGGATAAATCCAATAAATCCTTTTTAGGGTATTTTCTTTAGATTCAATGTTCCAAAGGCCATATCTTTTGCATCCGAACTCCGATTGAGCCCATTCAAATTTATAAATTCATATAAATTTGAGATATATTTATTTATGGTTTTTATTTATTTTTTAGAGTTTTGTTTTGCTTTTGTTATTTATTTGTTTTATTTGTAAGTAGACATTAATACTTATATAAACCTATTTCAAGGCAAATTATACATTTGATCATGTTGAACCTAGTTTTCAAAATACTTTAATTCAAATTATTGCATTCTATTTCAAGTATTTATTTAAATATTTTTGGGTTTAGTTATTAATCAAAATTGTTATATCCACATTGTCTATTGTTATGTCATATTCTTTTTTCACCCTAGGTTGGTTCATTATTAGTTGGTATTATCGTAGCACCAACGTGGGTTTGTTAGATACGAGTAGATTGCTTAGCCATGCTACGAGTCATCATTTCATGTGAGTTGTAAATATAAACTTGACTAAGTAATTATGGAACTGTGTGATAAAAACTGTGAATGTTGTGTTCTATTACTCGTTGATGGCATGTGTTGCACTTAATCAATAGGGTGCGAAAAGATTTTGAATGAGGCAAGTGGTGGATACCGTGTGATATGGTGGAAACTGTGTGTGGATATCATGGGGATATGCTCCAGATCTTAGGATGATGTGACAATTGGTAATGGCATTTATGGTTTGTCGTTTCACAGGGTTTTCGACAAAGTTCAGGCATTCTCGACAGGGGCGGTCCGACCGGCCATAGCATGGCGGTCCGACCGGTCCCAAATCGTCGGACCGCCATGTGCGGCTGATCGGACCGGTGTGACTAAAATGTTCAGAACTAGCTGGGCCAAAAATAGGTGTTGTAGGCAAGTGAGGGGATCCCAATGCACTTGATCTCATAATTTTTGGGGTTCCCAAGCAAAAGTTCTATTCGTTTTAAGTTTCCAGAAGGTTTCGGAATTTCAGGGCTTGAATTTCGGCTAAGTCCCTGGTGGCGGTCCGACCGGCTCACAAGGAGCGGTCCGACCGGCTCACAGGGAACGGTCAGACCGGTTTCCACTTTGAACGTCAGCCAACTTCGTGGTGATGTTGTTTTGTTAGGTCAAGTTCATTGGTATCATGGTATATGTATTGCATGATGCATGTTTTGACTAACATGGGTCAAGTTGTGAAGAACTTGTTCCCGAATTTGTGTTTGCTTGTCTATGGTTGTGCAGGTTGCTTGGTGGTCAACGACGGTCAACGGCGAGGAGGACTAGACTTGGAGAGTTGAGGTCCAGAACGATCGATGATGCCAGGTGAGGTCAATGGACTCAAGCGTGACACAAGATGGACAAGGGTGACCTATTGGCGAATCCATGGCGCATGGTGAAGCGGTTTAGGTCAAAAGGTTAAAGACGGCGCTTTGCGAAGCGTGCGTGTGTGACCCGTTTGTTAGTGGGCCTTAACGGGAGCCCAATAGAGTCAAACCCTAGAGGTTCTAGGCCTCCACTATAAATAGGAGGAGGTGGTGGTCTGCCGCCTCTCTCGCCTCTTTATGTTTCAAAACCCTAATTGGCTTAGGGAGTTCGGTGGAGGCTAGAGCGCTTGATGGTTTGAGGTGAATTTCGTGATCTTGGATTGACCACTGATCCATGATGGTGTGGGTGTAATCCAACAGCAATCACGTTCTTAATCTATGCAAGGTTTGCTTGAGATAAGTCTCTTTTCGTTCTTGCTTTCAATTTCGTAATTTTAGGTCTTTCTTTGATCCGCGAGTTTGTGATTGATTCTTTCACGTGAATTAGCTTGCTGTGATATATGTGAATCTATCTAGGATCATCTTGATCATCAATCACTCACGAACAAGCATTAAGATCAAGTTTTCGTTCTTGCCCGGTTTTAGACCTTCTGTTACTCAATTGACAACTGTTCAGGATCTATCCAAGAATTATCATTATATTCGATTGGAATAGGTCCTCAATAGCATAGAGAAGGTGTGTGCAAAGTTTCACGAAGTTTGGAGTTGAGAATCAAAAGTTAGACCTAATTGCAACTTCGTCATCAGTCGTTTTTACTGCTTGGATCGGTTCGAGCTCACGGCCGATCGCCCATCATCACCGGTCCGACCGATTTGGCGTGGTCCGACCGCCTGAAACAATCGGTCCGACCGCCCGACAATCGGTCCGACCGGTTGGGTCCGAGGTCGACCGCCATTGCAATCGTGTTGCTTTAATCTTAGTTGATTTTGTCATATTGCTTAGGGGATTAATTTGAATTCAATACTAGTCTTCCGCTGTACTGGTATATTGATCTTCATAGCTTCCTAATATCTATTGGAGTGAAATTGTGTTGAGTTCATAATTTGTGAAAACGTGAGCGTGCTCCTAATCACCCCCCCTCTAGTCGCCTTTTCGGTCCAACAAGTGGTATCAGAGCCAGGTTAGTTCACTCTTGATCTTAACCGGTCACTGAAATTTAGGCGATGGATAAGTTTTCTACTAAACCACATATCTTCGATGGGCACGACTATGCCTATTGGAAGAATCGTATGCGAGTCTTTCTTGAGAGCGAGGGACAAGCTATTTGGGATGTTGTTCGAGCCCCGCTTGTTATTCCTGAAATTGCAACGCCTGCTTCAGCGATTCTTGTGGCAAACAACAATAAGGCCAAGAATCTTTTATATGGTGCGCTTGGTCGACAAGAATATGATCGCATTTGCAATCTTGCAACTGCGCACGAAATTTAGAACACCCTCGAAACATATCATGAGGGTTCGTCCCAAATCAAAAAGGTGCGCCAAACAGTTTACAAACGTGAATACAACAAATTCGATATGCGTCCTGGAGAGAGCATCGATGACATTTTCAGTCGCTTTAATAAAGTGATTAATCAGATGAAAGCTGTTGATATTGAATATTCTCAATCTGAAAATGCCACCCATCTCTTGGCTGCAATCAACACCAAGGAGTGGGAGATAAAGGCTACTGCTATAGAGCAAAATGTTGATCTTTCGAGTCTTACTTTAGAATTGCTTTATAGTAAACTCAAGACTCATGAAATTAAAAGAGTTGATCATCCTAAGAAAGACAACATGGCATTGATAGCTGATCCTCTCAAAAGGTCCTCTGATGGTACTCTTGAATCATTTTCTGATTTTTCATTTACTTGTTTATCTGCAATTCATGAGGAGGAGCTTGAAAGTATTCCTGAGACAGAGTTAGCTCTCCTAGCTAAAAAATTCACACGGGCCTACAATAATGTGAGAAACAAAAAGAGAGGTGGTCCGGTGACATGCTACGAATGTGGTGAGCTCAATCATATCCGGGTAAATTGCCCCAAGCTGAAAGGTAAGAGCAATCATAAGGAGGGAAAGCCAGCTTGGAAGAAGCCTCCATTCAACAAATCAAGGTATGAGGCTAATAAGCTTGTGAAGGCCACTCACCGGGTTCTTGCCGCTTTTGAGGATCAATCCTTGAGCGATGTGGATTCCGGGAGTGAGGAGGACAAGGAGGAGGAGATCCCTCAAGGCAAAAAGAAAGGGAAGGCCAAGGACTTCACTGGCATGTGCTTCATGGCTGACACTGACGACATTGATGATGATGAGGTATCTTTTTCTTATGATGAGCTTTCTGCTAAATATGATTCTATAGTTGAGCAATTGCTTAGTCAAGATGAAGCGTTAGAATTTGTCATGACAAAAAATAAGAAATTAGAGTCAAAGATTGGCAAACTGAAAGTAGAACTTAAAAATGCTAAGACTCTTGAACCTGATGAATGTTTATCTTGTCATGCTATGCATTCAGAAATTGCCAAATTGCAATCTGCTCATAATATTTCTGTGCAACAACTTGAGAATGCTAGATCTGAGCTAAATGAAATTAAAACTGCTCCTTGTGAAAAATGTTTAGAATCTAGCAAATTGATTACTTTTGATGTGATTGATTCTAGCTCTTGCACTTCATGCTTAGAAAAAGAACGTGAAATCAGAGATATCTTAGAAGCTGCTAGAGTCAAATATGCTAAGCTTAAGGACAATATTGAAACTACTATTTGTGCTTTTTGTTTCGCTCTTAAGCTTGAAATTGCTTTATATAAGGAGAAATCTATGGATAAAACTTGTGATGCTTGTGTTAATTTGAGAAAAGAAAATGCTTACGTTCATGATACATTAGAGAAATTTTCTAAAGGTAAGAAACAATTAAACATGATTCTTGACAAGTCTAAAACTCCTTATAAGAAGCAAGGTTTAGGATTCAATTCTTTTCAAGACAATTCAAAGCCAAAAGTCATTCAAATCTTGGAAAAAAGGTTTAATTGAATTCAAAACCCAACCTGCAAAAACATCTTTTAAATCTGCAGGTTTTGCTCAACCATCTGTTCAAACAAAAGGTACTTCTTCTAGTGGTATTAAGTACCATTGCACTTATTGCAAGAAAAGTGGGCATTTGATTGAGTTTTGTTGGCGTAGGTTGAAAAATGATAAGAAAAATTTTGCTAGTATTTCATCCACTCAACCTAAAGCTTTTATGAGATATGGTCATTTTGAAAAGAATAAACCTGGGTTAGGATTTGTTTCACATGTTTATCATCATGCTCCTAGACTGGATAATTCTCATGTTCGTGTGACCATTGCTCATGATAGGAATGCAAATAGAATCAAGGATAACACTTTTGCTTTGCACACTACTCGCAGACGTGTGTCTCAGTACTGGGTTCCCAAGTCTTGTTTAACTAACCCCAGTATCGAGACACATCGTTCTTCTGTGCCTTGATTTTCAGGATTGCCGCGGAAAGAGGAAGGGCACGTGCTTTGTCGACTCCGGCTGTTCACGTCATATGACCGGAGACTCAAGATGGTTCACCTCCTTCACGCGGTCGACGGGTTTTGAGCATCTCCGAGAACTTCCCATCGCCAAGCCGTTAAGCTCGTATTCAGGTATTTACACTCTACTATCTGATATGGCATTTGGTATTTGTCGGACCCCGGGTGTCACACACCCCCGAGACCCTCTGTGCATACCAAGCTAGTCCCATGATCAGTAGCTAGCTTGCACAGTTGCAACAATGATGTAATCATAACCATTCAACAACGAACTAATGAAGCAGACAAAGTAATATTATTTAAAACAACAAAGACCTTATGGTCAAGTTCTTACAAAAGTCGCCTCACAGGGCTTAGCAACAACAGAGTATCTGGCAGCGGAAATATCAAAACACGTGGAGCCCAATCGACATGCCCACAGGCAATCGAGTGGAGGACGTGACCTAGTTCGCAAAGTCTTCAAAGTAGCCTTCTTCGTAGAACTCAATATTCCTTGATTCTTCTGCTGGGACTGATCAACAAAGGGCATAAAGCCGTGAGTACATAAAGTACTCAGCAAGTCGTAGAGAAATGTATGCACATAGTATTCATGACAGACTTAAGCAAGGATGGCTTTATGGTTAATTTGCAGAAAGCAAATTTAGCAATAAATACAATAATTAGATTGCAAAGCAGGATTTTAAAAGAGTAATACATAGATAACCAAGTTCGTTTGAATCAAACAGTGAACATCCCGTTCACTTCCCATCCATTTCAACCAAACGTTTCTATCGAACCAAACCACATTTTTGAAAATACTACCCCTTGCGCGAAATCACTGTGCATGTCCGTAATCGGGACACGGCTATTCGAATAGGTTTTTAACACTCTGCAGAGGTTGTACAGCTTTACCCACAAGAGATAAATCACTTGTAATGTCCGTCTGACACACTTCCGAGGGTGTGCGACTAAGTGACTATCACAAAGCCTTTACAAAATTCCATTTTGCCTCGGTTCTGCCCGCTAAGGTTTCGCCATCACAGCCCCCTCTTGCGCCAATAAACAGCCACAACAGAACCGACTCAAAACTTTCCTAATTAATTGGCCAGGTCCGTCCCATACCGGACTTGTGGTTGCACGAGGTGACCCAGATCAATGACTTGCAAAGTTAAATCCTTAGTTGGCTGCTCAGACAAGTCTACCACAACCCAATGTGCATTACGCACCCACTCTAGCTCCCTACCTCAAGCCCGAGCATAAATCAGTTTTGGTTTATTCCCGACCAAATGGCAATCCCTGCCATGGCACAACATCTTTTAATAAAAGTGGCCTCACACCACTGTTCCATAGTTCCATTAGTCAAATTTCATTAATCATTGAACATGTGATCGAAAGTACCGCGGGTAGCTAGAGCATGTCTAAGCAATAATACGCTCCCAAGTTGGTGTACAATCATGTCCAACTAGTATTAACCATCCTAAGGTGTCCAAGGATATATGTCATTCAAGGAGACATTTCATTTTCAATTCATCAAGGAGGCATAATGGCAATTTGGTAATTATCTACTCCCAAAACCATTTTTAATAAAACTAGCCATGCATGATAATTTAATACAATATACATTTGTAAAATGGGTTCAACATGGTCAAAGGCCTACGACTTGCCTTCGTTGGCGAGGAGCGAGTCTTCGGTCGTCGGGTCGAAGAAATCTTCCGAAACGCCGGAATCTACACGTGCGAGAATAGCAACAAATACATAAAACAGCACCAAATGAACTCCAAAAATTACAAAACCAGTACCAAATGAAAGAGTCTGAATTTATATAAATTTAGAAATTTGGATCACCCAAATCGGAGTTCGGATGTGAAAGTTACGGCCGAAAGAAGTTGGAAAACACATAAAATGATAGAATTGGATTTTCCTGATTTTTCGGATTTATTTTTCAATTGAAAAATCTCGGTTTTGACGTCAGCGCACACGCGCGCGCTACGCGGCAGCCACGTGAGCACATCTCGCCCGGCAATCGGTCCGACCGGTTGGGTCCAGAGGTCAGACCGCCAGTGCACTGTGTTGCTTTAATCTTAGTTGATTTTGTCATATTGCTTAGGGGATTAATTTGAATTCAATACTAGTCTTCCGCTGTACGGGTATATTGATCTTCATAGCTTCCTAATAGCTATTGGAGTGAAATTGTGTTGAGTTCATAATTTGTGAAAAAGTGAGCGTGCTCCTATTCACCCCCCCCCCCTCTAGTCGTCTTTTCGGTCCAACACTGTGTGACTGAGAATATTGGTATGTGTTACATTTAGTTAGAAATTGGAAGTCTTGCCTTGTCAATTAAGGACTTAACTTTGTGCGCCATTGATCTGAGCCTTACTGTACGACCACATGCCTAGTATGAGACGGACCTAACTTAGTAAGTTATGGAGTCTTGACATTCACTACTCAGGCAGATAGGTTAGGCTGTGTGACAGGGTGGAAGATGTGTACCGCTGTGTTTGGGTCACATCTATGAGCAGTTCGCTATTTTCAGATCCAACGGTGTGTGTCGTTCCAAGAGCTGTGTGTACAAATTGGACGGTAGTAAAGCACATCAGGAGTGTCAATGCTTGAGATGAAGTTTCTGAAAGGTTTTGTTATGGTCAGTGCTAGCTACACTGATTGTATCTTGTGGGTAAAATGTACAATATCTGCAGAGTGTAAATCAATCTATTCGAATTGCCCCGTCCGCAGTCATGAACATGCTCGTGGATTTCACACAAGGGATATATTTTCATAAAATATTTTGGGAAAGGAGCTGTGTGATCTAAGTCATATGGCTGTGTGAATAACTTGTTTAGACTGTGTGTCCTTGGTGAAAGCAAATATCAAATTAATATTGTTTATTTGTTTGAATTATGTTTTCAATTGCAAAGGTTGCATTTATGCAAAATAACTACAAAACTCATTCCTTTGGAATAAGTCATCATCTATAAATTGCATTCTGTGGTATGACTTGTGAGTACGGTTGTGTACTCATATTTGCTTCAAACAATCAACAGAAGTGGAAGAGTCTTCGCATGCATTTGAGGGGGGAGTTTTAAGAAGGTGCTGATCGTTAGGGTCTTGATCCCAGTCAGTTGCCTGTGGCGGATTGATAGGATTCCGCTGGAGTTTAATTTCGTTCCACTGTTGCTATTTTGCTTATTGTCTGCCCCCTGTGGCTTAATAAATACAAACTCGGCCATAAGATCAAAACCATTATTTGCTATTCAAATTAGTCGTTTATTCTATTAACGGTCTTGTGTGGATCGATATTCATCCATGTTGATACTGTGTGCCCTAGCATGATCCTGAACTAGTGCAGAATACACAGAGGATATATAATTATATTTTTGAGTCCCGACAAGAAGGCCGCCGCTTCGTCCTCAGAGCTCATAAAAACCGGTGACAGTGGTAGGATCATGATGGTGGCGGTGGCGGTTCCCGTCTCGCTGCCAACGCCGCACTCGCTGAGATTGGTGCAGCGCGTCTCCTCGCAGACGGTGTGCAGCTTCAGTTCTCGCAGCTTGACCTTGATAGCCATATACTTAGCGCCGCAGAGCACCGTTTCTTTCGTCCACTTAGGCTTGGGCCGCTGCCGCGTCCCCACCTCCATTGAATAGATCGACCAGGATAGATGCGTTACTACAATTTATAACGTGTCTGAGAGTACGCGATGCAGGCACCCTCAACGTTGATCGCGCGTGCGCATCTCACGCGATCAGGATGGGATTTCAGCCGATCTCGACGGGTTGATTCGATCGGCATCTCGGCCTGTTTGTCCGGTTGGCGACCGGCCGGCGGGGGTGTTGCGGGTGCCAACTCGGCAACTTGGTACGTCGCTGAGCCTTGTGACCTGTGAGTAGCAGCATCTTTTGCTGAAGCCAAAAGTGGAACTGTGGAAGCAATAAACCTACCAGCATCTTCAGTGATGCAGGCCGGACTCCTCACACTCGATCCTGTCCCTAATGTGCACTCATGCACAGATGAAACACAGTAGGAGCGGTGTGATGATGAGCTTCGGAGTACTATACATCTTTGAACTGCGTAGAAAAGACTGCCTGACAAAGGCACCTGCGGCTGCTGCGAAGCTTTAATAGGATCCTTGCCTTAGCACCTGTGTACAGTACACACGTATTAGGGTCCATCCAGACCGTCTGATCGCAGCTACAGTCTAGATCAATAGTATACAGTACCATAATACAGTAAATAAACAATAAATTGCTACAATAAAAAGTAAAACCAGCACTGTTTCAATGGTATTACTGCAGGGGAGTACCGTAACACCAGCACTCTGTTTCTGTAGTACCCATCTGCAGTACTGTAGAGGGCGTCCGTCTGAATCACTGGTCTAGCTAGAGTGACCCCTGTTCATGGTGCTTATAGCTCATTCTTACTGGTGCTGCTAACATACTACCGTATTAATCGGAGCTTTAGCTTTTTATCTCGGAGTTTTTCGGTGGATATGTGGGTAGAGGTTGTTTAACATTGCCAACTGTCCGGTCCGGGTTCAAGCAGTCAAGCTCTGCAACAGGCAACCCAAAACGAGACACATGCTTTTGTTGAGTAACCGTCGCTGACGAGTCCAGTCCGAACGGGTACCTCGTATACAATATGCAGAATCGTAAGAACGATGAAGAACACAAGAACACAATAATAGAATGAACACAGAGATATGCGGGACTTCAGGGTCTGCTTTATTCCTTCGGAACAATCAGAGTTACAATGAGATGGGGAGACCCTCTATTTATAGACTACGGGATGAGGAGTTCAATTGGGCCAGGACTCTCCAGGGTCCTGGGCTCAGATCGGGCCAGACTCTCCGAGTCCCGGGCCGGCTTCTTAACACTCCCCTTGAACACTCATCCAACATGTTCATGTCTCGTCAAAACTCCATAAAACCCAAAGGAAAAAATTTGGAGAAAGAGTACATGTCATGCGTTTTCTTTGTGTTGCACGAATTGCCTCATCAAAAACCTTAGTCGAGAAACTTCAGGAAAACTCGTAAGGAAAAAAGAGTACAATCCACCCAATTTCATTTTATCTCCGGGATTTATTCTTTGGGTACTCGATCTTCATGATCAATATTTAATAATGAGTTCGTGAAGATTCTCCCCGACTCTCGCACTTCTTTAAGTCTTATCATTCCAATTCTACGTGTGCACCTTTCAAAGCTAGATCTTTGGAAGTGACTTTAGTGAATAAATCGCAAGATTCTCACATGACTTAGTATGCGATGCTTTAATTTCGTCCCATCTTTTGTAATTCATGAGCATAGAATAACTTGGGGTTGATATACTTTATGAGGGGACTCTTCACATAACCCATTTGCACTTGCGCAATACAAGCTGCATTATCTTCATAGATAATTGTGGGGGTTTGCGCGGTATTCAATCCAAATGACTGCTGGATGTGGTGAATCTTCCGCCGAAGCCAAGCACATTCCCGTGAGGCCTCGTCACAGTGCTATGATTTGCAGTGGTTCACAAAGTCGATACAAGACTTTGCTTAGACGATTTTCATGGAATTGCGCCCACCACATAGGAATACATAGCATGTTTGTGACTTGGTCAGATGGGTTCGACAGGAACCCGACATCTGCATAGCCATTCATATACAGGTCTTGGCTCTTTCTGTAGAACAGACCAAGTTCTTTGCTTCCTTGGAGGTAACGGAAGATGTTCATTATTTCCTGCCAATGCCTTTGGTAGGTTCTGAACTATACCTTACTAATGGTTTATGGCAAATGCAATGTCTGATCTAGTACAGTTTGCTAAATACATGAGTGCTCCTCATCGCACTCAGTGCAGTGAATTCAGTACTGGACTTCCTCCCCCTCTTCTTTAGGTCTGTACGGGTCCTTGTCTTGCTGCAAGGATCTCCCGACCATCGGCACTTTCGAAGGATATGCCTTTTCAAAGCCGAACATTTTCAACACTTTCTGAGTGTAGGTTGGCTGATGTACTAGAATCCCTTCCGGGGTATGCTCAAGTCGCAAGCCTAAGCGATTTGGTTTGACCCAAATCTTTTATTTCGAACTCTGACTCTAGGTAAGAGCTTGTTTTTCTTAATACCTTCTAGGGTTCCAATGATATTCAGATCATCTTCAGACACTGAGATTATACAAAATCCATCCTCGGATCGTTGTATAAATATACAGGGAAAATTCTCATTGTTCGTGTAGCCTTTCTTGCATAGAAAGTCGCTTCAAGCGATTATACCACATTCTGCCTGATCGCTTCAGTCCATACAGTGACTTTCTGAGTTGCACAATGTATAGATTTCTATTTGCTCTGTCTTGGTTCAGGACATGGATACATTCAGGTATCTTCATATAAATGTCCGAATCCAAATTTCCATGAAGGTATGCAGTTACCAGATCCATCAATTTCACTTCTAACTTCTAAGTTCGCTGCCATTGAGATAAATATCTGAAGGTAATTCCGCCCATGACCGGGGAATAGGTTTCTTCATAACAATCTCTCGGACGTTGAGTGAAACCTTGTGCAACGAGCCTTGCTTCTTTCATTTCTCTTTCGAACAAATACTCACTTATGCCCTACAGGGTGCACATGGGGAGGTGTGCGGCTTACAGGCCTAAACACCTCTATTTTATTCAGAGAGAACAATTCAGTTTCTATTGCCTTCTTCCAATCTTCAAGGGGTGATATTTCTAATGCTTCTATTTTCTTACCGCTACTTTCAATTGCGGGGCAAGTCCCTTTAGTTTTTCAGCTTCGATGTGTGCGCACACATCCATACTGATGTCTCCCTTCATGGGGATGTTCAATTCTAGTATACCTTTTCTGAAGGTTCTATACCGGTGCCAGGTCTCAACTGGCTCCCCTTCTGATTCTGGGGTACTTTGGTGATCGGCTGTGTCAAGTCCTTCTCATCCTTTTTCACCAGGCGTCCCCGGTTACTTCGGATTCGAGGGGCCGGAGTTCTCGCCCTTCGGAGGCCTTAGGACGGGATTAGGATACCTTCATTGGTATTTCAACCCTCTCCTGCATTGCGTGCATGTGCATATGCGACTTGGTCACGCTCTTCAAATCACTAAAGTGGTTAGGCAGTTGATTCGCTAATGCTTGCAAATCAATTATCTTCTGGACTGCAATTGTCTTCTAGACTTCAATTGTCTTCTAGACTTTGATTATCTTCTGGACTTCTCTATTTGCTTCACTAGTGCGCGGGTCATATGCATGGATTTCAATTATCTTCTAGACTTCAATTATCTTCTGGACTTCTCTATTTCTCGACATTTTACATCAAGGGTTGATTTCCTCCCCCTAATGACGAGAAATAATTCTCATCTAATCAGCGAAGCGGGCTGCATGCAAATCTCCAGTCGTGGGGTCCAAATACCTGATTATGGATGTTGTCTCATAACCAACGTATATCCCAGACTTTTGGAGAGTGCCCATTTTAGTTTGTTGTGGTGGTGGTATAGGTACATAAGCCTTGCAACCAAACCTTCAAACATGAGAAATTTTCAGTGTTGACCCTTGCGCTAGTTGCATAGGTGAATGTATGTTATATGCCGGTGGTCTAAATTTGATGAGAGTTGTTTGCGTGCGAGATCTGCGTGTCCCCAATATGTAGTTGGTAAATAACAATTCTGCTAGTCCATTCTGAGTGTGGACATACGGTACGGGATGCTCAATTTTAATTCTCATTTTCACACAATAATCATCATATGCCCTCGAAGTAAATTCTCCGGCGTTGTCCATTCTGGTGGACTTCACATGATGATCAGGGAAATTATTCTTAATGTTAATTATCTGCGAGATGAGCTTTGCGTAGCGTGGTTTCTCGTGAGATAATAAACAAACGTCTTGATCGCTTTGAGGAAGCATCGATGAGCACCATAAATACCAAAATGGCCCTTCTGAGGGCTGTTTAGGACCGCAAATGTCTCCCCGGATACGGTCCAGAATGCGAGGATTTCGCCCTTTACTTTCGTAGAGGGTCTAGTAATCGGTTTCCGATGGTACATGCAGGCACACAAAATCTTCTCGGATTCAAGAAGTTCTTTACATTGACACTATGTCCTGTGAATTGTTAATTATATTTCTCATCATCCTAAGACCTAAGTGGCATAATCTATCATGCCGAGATAGAAGAGGTTTAGAGCTTCTAAATATCGTTATCGTAAGATAGGTCGCAGATGCCTTAATATTAGTGTAGTATAGCCCATTTTCAAATGAAGGAAGTCATTCTAATACCATTATTCTACTATTTTCACACGCTTTGTAATGAGCGGTATTCCTTACCATGCTCTTCTTCGCCTCTACGTGGAAACCATTAGCGCGAATATCCTTGAGAGTTCTAGTCGATTATGGGCACAACATGGCTTCTTTAATGACCAAAGTTATGTCCGTCGGGAGTATAATTGTGGCCCTTCCTGAGCCTATTATACATGTATCGCTGCCTGCGATTGTCGTAAGGCTACGAGCATTCTTACTGATCGACTGAAAATTCCATCTCTCTCAAGGTGGTATTCATTGTGCCGCTACTTGCTAAGCACACTTCCTCCATAGGGCACTACATGCATTCTAATATAATGTACTTTATTAATATGTAGCAGAAATCCGGCAACACATAAAATAAAATACTTCAGATATTAGAACATAACTTGCTATCATAAATACGGGAAATATAAGTCTTGCAGGACTCATCATAAGAATTTAATGCTTTGCTCTTCTAGAGCCTACAACCATTATTTAAAGTTCCATCACAATCACAAAATGCAAGTGACTGTAAAAGGATCTAAGTGCAATGCGTGCACTAGATCGAATCAGCGAAGTATTCAGAAACTTCTGCCTCAATCTGCTATATGGCGATCTTCTCCTCTTGGGCAATTACGGTTGTGGCCGCTGCTATGTCCAAAGGAGGCATGATGGGGGCTGCTACTAGGATGTCCACATCCATAGTGCAACTAATGGGTGTGGATCTTCCGTGCCTGCAATGGTGAGGTGTGCCTCATGCTATCCTTTGCCCCTTTTCTTAGATCAGAAACACCAATTACGTGCGACTCACGACCTTACCCTTCTTGCCCTTCTCCTTCGTGAGACGCTTCATCACCTTGTAGCTGCTAGTATTGGCTTCATGGCCAATATTGCTACTAGGTGGCTGTGAGATGTAGTTCTTCCTTAGAACATCATCTTGAGCTTCCGCAATTTTCATGATGTCAATCACTGCGGCATACTACTTGTAGCCATTTTGACAATAACTGCGTGCGGATTGCACCGCATTCGGGTAAAAGTAGAGATGGTCTTTTCAATCTTCTGCTCATCCGTGATTACATTATCACATAATTGGAGATTGTATAAATTCTGGCCATGCCGGGTCAGTTCTTCGAACTCCTGGTTCGTGATGTCAGTTATTTTTCATATTCATGCAAAAAGTTCATAAGATTACTGATGGTAATTTCCATAAAATGGTTGCAAAATTCTTATAATGCTCTTCGAACTCCGAGTTCGTGATTTCGTATTTTTCCATGTATTTTCATGATTTACTGCTATTTTCAGTGATTAAAAGCAATATTAATAATCACAAATAATCAAAACAGTAAATACAATAAATAAATCGCATAGAAATAATAATAACAAGGTGAAATATACTTCAAATGCAAAACGGGAAGCGGAAGTTCCGCATTTCAAAGGCGGAAGTTCCGGACTACTAAGTTCACAGACTGAGTACCTAAGTCTCGATTTTCCGACGCTTCTAAGAGAGTCGAAACGAAGCTCATAAATCAACAATGGATGTTCCGAAAACGGAAGTTCCGCACATAGAATGCCGGAAGTTCCGATTATCCTGACACTTCAGGAAAGATCTTGGAATTTGATTTTTATGCAAATGATCCCTAGTTTTGCACTCAAATAAATATCATTCAGGATCATTGTACATTAAAAGGACTAATGTCTATCCAAGAAAATAATTTTTATGAATTTAGTTTTGATTTTGCAAATGAAGCCTCAATCTCATGAAATTAATCAAAACAACTCAAAGAGAACATTTTGTTGATTTTAAAGCATCCAATTTTGTGTATGAGTCATAAATACCATTTTGAACCTTTTCATGTGAATAATTTTAGTTCATATGGAAAAACTCACTTAAGTGCTAGAAAGTGACCACTTAGGTCAAAGTAGGATTTTGGACGAATTTCAAAATCAAATAACTTTTTCTAGGTTGGTCTTTTGGAAATCTTTTGAATACCAAAAATGTTTAGAATAACCAACTCTAGGATTTTTCTTTTGTCAAGATTTTCAAATTCCTTTTATAATTGATTTTACACAAAGATCTAGTTTTGGTCAAGAGCAAGATGCTATAATGTAAGATTTTGGACATAAACTCATTTTCACTTAACATAGGTTTTTCTAAAGCTAAAACCTTTGGTAAATCTTTGAAAAGCATATGTATACTTTTTGCAACTAGTTTTTCAAAGAATTACTGATAATTATGAAATTTTTGACTTTTGGCTAAAAGGCTTATTTTTTTTTAAAACAATACTAGCACTTAATTTATTTGGGCACACTTAGGGATGTGAAATACATGACTATGATTTAGCACTCCCCCTTAATGTGCCACTACCAACTTGCTCAAGATATTAATAATGAACATTATGAACATAGAGCAAGAACACCCCTTTTAATAAGATTTTCATGAAATGCAACCTACACAAGGTATAAAGGGGCTAGATACTTCAATGTAAATACTTGTTACCGAGATGGCATTGGTTCTTGATGTGAACGATTATCCTCAAACTTGGCTCCAATTTGATATATGATGACATCCATCTTTATATGAATAAGCCAAGTCTCCAATGCCTCTCAAGTACCTATTAAGCATTTAAGCGTATTTTGGTACCCAAAACTAGGTTGGGTCTACGAATGTTAGTCACAATGGATTTGGGCACCCAAATGGCCCTAGCATTAGTTTTATGTGAACTAACTATTCTAGCAAACACATTGCCATTAATATCCTTCCTAAGCAAATATTGATCATTATAAATAATGGGCTTAGGAGTGATACCTTTGGGACAATCCTTACTCATATGTCCTTTTCCCTAAGAATTGTAGCAAGTTCAAGTTTGTATTCGCCTTTTACCTTCTTTACTTGCTCCTTGCCGCTTGTTCTTCTTTGATGACAATTTCTTGTCATTCACTTTGTTTGGGCACACCTGAGGCTAAGTGGCCCTTTCCATTGCATCCATGGCACTTGACATTCTTCGTGTGTCTTGCATTGTGCCTTGTCTTGCTATTCTCCTTTTCTTAGGAGTGAAGCCGATTCCACTCTTATCTTGCAAGCGCCTTTGCTTGCTCAATATATCGTCAAGAGTGGCCTTCCTTTTAGGCCTCTTTCCAAGTCATTCTTTAATTTGTTGACTTGGGCCTTGAGCTTTTGTTTTCCTCTACAATGTTAGTCTTGCAAGATATCGAGGAAATAGGAGCATCTATTTTGGAGCAACAAGGCATATCAATTAAATCCTCACATGAGGTGGATACACTAATCTTAGATGAAATGCATGAGGTAGAAGCTATACATGGCAAATCATCTATTAAATTGCATTCAATGCCTATATCCACCTTAGAGCTATTTAGATTATTTAGGAGGAGAGTTTCATGTTCATCCTTTAAAACATCATAATCATTTTGAAGTGAGACATACTCTTTCTTCAAAACTTTGAATTTTAATTTCTCCTTTCCTAAATATTCATTGAGCTCTTCTAGCATATCCATCAACTCATCATATGAAGGCTCATCGTTATTTACCTCATTATTACCTTTAGCCATGAAGCATTGAGTTGATGTGGAGGAGTTGAGGAGTCCTCATTTTCGTTGTCTGAGCTTGAAGTTGAGCATTCTTCTTCCGACATCCATTCTTGTGTGCAATCGTCACTAGTGGAAGTAGACAATTCATATTGATCTTGAATATATGTCCACATCTCATGAGCGTTCTTGAGATTGCATACCTTGTCAAATATATCTACGCCAAAGCACTAAATAAGGCGTTAGTAGCTTGAGCGTCGAGATGTAAGCATTTCTCTTCCTCAAAGGTTGGAGCAAAATGATCCAATGGAGGAGAAAAGCCTACATCTACAATCCGCCATATTTTTGGACTCATGGCCCTAAAATAACAAGACATGGATTTTCCATTGAGCATAATTTGTGCCATCAAATAGAGGTGCTTCACCTAGGTGCACTAAATCTCTAGTTGCCATCCTTTACTCTCTAGACGGTTAAGTCCAATAAATGAGAGACCAAGCTCTGATACCACTTGTAAGATCGAGGTGGCCGACTAGAGGGGGTGAATAGGCGGTTTTAAAAAAACTTTATCTGCTAAACCAATATATAAATGCGAAGCTAATGGCGAATTGGTTTTGCACAATTAAAACCTAAATCAACTAGGCTCAACTAAGTGCACCGACAATATGAACACAATACAACATGAGCAATCATATAAGATATATAAGCAATTAAAGCAAGAATGTAAATTGCTCAAAGTAAAGCACAAGTAAACACAAGATGACACGATTATGTTTTACCGTGGTGTTCGGAGACTTGCCGGTCTCCCTAATCCACGCTGAGGTAAGCCCAACCCACGTTGGACCGCTCCTCAAATGAGCACACACCTCCGAGGTAAGTCCAACACTTGGACCGGTTCCAAACCGAACCAACACTCGCTCAACTATGGTTGCTCTTCCTCCACTCCGAGATGGCGAGCACCAAACCACTCACAACCGCGGGCCTTCTCACAAGCTTCTTGAGAAGGTCACCGAGCACGACGCCCCACGCCGCCTAGGTGTCGGCAAACACCAAGAGTAACAAATCCAAACTTTCACTTGAACTAATCAAGTGTCAACGCCACGTGGATACACAATCCACTACCTAAGGCAACACATGCACTTAGGGTTTACTCTCTAATCTCACCAAGTGCAACACATGCACAAAAGAGAATAGAGGTTTGCTCTTAGCTCAAGAGGCTCACAAAGAGTTCACAATAGTTCTTAGCAATCAAAGAACCTCCCCAACCGCCAAGGTGGCTATATATAGCCCACACACAAAAACTAGCCGTTGGAGACAAACCCCAAAAATCAGGAAATCGGAAGTTCCGCCGCACAAAGGCCTGGAACTACCGCAGAGAGAGAAAAGGCACCGCAACGGCTATGTCGACGAGAAACTAGCCGCTTGATTTTAGTGCGGAACTACCGCCAACTAAATATCGGAAGTTCGATTCTTCGAAGTTCCGCCAACACATAGCGGAACTACCGCACATTGAATTTTGGCTAAGTCCCCAAAATGGTGCTTCTCGAAAACCAACCGCGGATTTCGAGCATCCGATTAATCTAAGTTCCTCTATTAACACGCCGAACTTCCGCACTTGGAAAATCGGCTAAGTCCCTAAACCGCCGCCTCGGAAAAATCAGCCGCGGAAAATCGGATCGTCCGGGTGCGGAACTTCCGCCAGAAGAGCCCTAACTTCCGATTTTCCGATGTAAATCGAAATGGCTTTTTCAACAACTTCAATTGCAAAACACATTTGCTAATTGACAAGCCATGCCAACAAGGGTCACAAGCAAGATTCCCAACAAGTTGCAAAACACATTTGCCAACTTTTGGAATCATACCACAAGGAAAAAGGTACATGGACTTACACCATTTGCAAAACGATTTGCAAACTTAAGTCACATGCTACAAGGGTTGAATGCATGAGCATCGGCTATTTGCAAAACACATTCGCAAATAATAGCTCCATGCATAGATGAGCTAGAGCAAATATAATGAGCTATCAACACATGACTAACTCAAACTACTAGTCAAGATCCCTCTTAATAGTACGGCAAACCTATACTAGCAATCCGGTCTATCAACCAAACACCGAGACCGTAAAAGACTAGGAACACATCCTTAGCCCTAGCTAGTCATACCTTTGCCTTGCATCTTCTTGAAGCTTGATGACGACATCAACACTTCAAGTCCGGTCCTGACTTTGACAATCATCAACTCATGATGATTTCTTCACTTCGATATTGTCTTGATCACCATCAACACATGATGATTTCTTCATCCCGATTCTTCACATGCATCAACGCATGATGCATTCCTTCACTTGACCTCCATCAACACATGATGATTGGTCTTTTCTTGTCTTGATGATCAACTCATGATCATTTCTTCCTGATAAGCATCAACTCATGATGCATCATATACACCAAGCTCTTGACTTGATGATCAACTCATGATCATCCCAAGTCTTCATCATCCTGGAACATAACCTATATATCCAACTCATGGAAAGTGCTAGTTCCACAATGTGATCATCATTAATTACCACATCATTCCATTAACTCATAATGGTGGGACAAGATACCTTAATCTTTCCCTCTTTGGTAATTGATGATAACCACTTAAATTCTCATAAATATAATGAAGATAAATGAGAGAACAATTGAGTATATATAAACTACACAAGTTATATATACTCTAACATGAGTATACAAGAACTACACAAGTTCTATATACTCATAACATGAGTATATACGAACTACACAAGTTTTGTATACTCAAAGGTTTTGTTTCAACGTAAAGATCCTTAGTATGTGTGGAAAATGGAATATGGATCAATACTAATGAAACCACAAAGTATAGGATAAAACTCCCCCTAAATGTGTGCATACACAAATGTGTAATGAGGTCATATGCACATATTCAAGTTTAACTTAAGGTTGAGTTCAATCCTATATTTTGGATCCGAGAAATGCAACATTATATAAATTGAGATGTCGATTGCATACCTCGTTGTGTTTCACCTTTATATCCAAATGAGACTACATAAAGATGATACTTGATAAAAGAGTTAGTCTCATATTTGGATTTGTCATTAATCACCAAAACAATCCATTAACTCATAATGGCGGGTCTAGATCTTTCACGAGGCGGCCAGGCGCCGGCCTGCGAGCGGCGGTGCGGGGCTTCGTGGAGCGGCCGGGCGAGGCGAGCTCCAAGCGGCGCCCGCCGCCTACCCTTCGCCTCTCTTTCTCCCCTTCGCCGCGCCCGCCTTACGCGAGCCGTCCGGTGGGCGTGCCGCGCGAGATTGGTGCCGGTGTTGGTGGCGGCGCCGCTTCAAAGCGGCGGCTTTGGACTTGTGTTTCGCCGGTTCAAGCGGCTTCATGCCTACCGGGATGGGTGGCGTCGCGCACCGTGGCAGGCAATGCTTCTAGCCGGGGTGGTGATGGGCGCCGGGGACCGTCTTGGGCGGCGCGCCGGTTCTTCCCCTTCCTTTTCCCGTGATGTCTTTGGGTGGTGACGATCAGAGGCGGCGGCCGCTAGCCGGAGGTGCGGCCGCCGGCCGTCGGGCGCCGTCGCGCGTCAAGCCGGCCGGCGGTGGCGTGGCGTTGTTGGCCTACCGATCCGCCAGGCGGCGGCCGCTTGCCGCTTCATGCAATCGATCGTTCATGCGATGTAATTTTCATTCATACAATTACCAATCAGCGACTTCGAGTCGGCTCGTGGTGAATTGGCAATTTCAATCTACTGCACAATCGACATCCGATCTTTCATGCAATCTCCGATCGACATTGTGTCGGCGACTTCAAGTCACCGCAGAGATTAGAACAGATTTGCACCGTAGAAAAATAATCTAGAAAGCAAATTTGCAGAATTGAAAGCAATCTAGAAAATACGATTCAATCTACGAGTGTCGTTTTTCGACGGTTACCTTTCGATGCGAGGAGAGTCGATCGTGCTGATAACGTGTTGAGTAACCGTCGCTGGCGAGTCCAGTCCGAACGGGTATCTCGTATACAATATGTAGAATCGTAAGAACAATGAAGAACACAAGAACACAATAATAGAATGAACACAGAGATATGCGGGACTTCAGGGTCTGCTTTATTCCTTCTGAACAATCGTGGTTACAATGAGAGGGGAGACCTCTATTTATAGACTACGGATGAGGAGTTCAATTGGGCCAGACTCTCCGGTCCCGGCTCAGATCGGGCCAGACTCTCCAGAGTCCTGGGGCCGGTTTCTTAACAGCTTTCACTGTTTCACACACCAATGCGAAACTTCAAGAAGAAAGTTGTAGCGAAGCAAAGAGTTAAAAGCGGGCCTACAATACAGGCCCACGGCCCATGGCCCACAGTAAAACCTAAAAAGAGAGGAAAATTGTAGCACATTCACCTAGACCAACCGCGAGCAGTCCTACCATAGGTACCAGTGTCCTGCACGCGCCTTGGCACGGAAACGTAAAAGTCAGTGATCGTGTTTTACGTATAGATGTTAATGTTAATGTTAATGTTAATAAGGTAAAAATAGGTAAAAAAATAAATTAAAAATATGAATAAACTCATAGAGTAAGAAAAATTCCGAGCTATAGTAAAATCACAGACGATTCATAATACAAACCGTCTGTGATGTACAGACGGTTTGTATTAAGAACCGTCTGTGATGAGATGCTTATCACAGACGGTTCATGATACGAACCGTCTGTAATATGTCATCACAGGCGGTTTTTGTATGAAATCGTCTGTGATTCGCAGCGCGGGAGTTCGAAAATTTTTGAACGCGTGCGTGGGAGGTAAAATATTTTGACGCTGTCCTTATAAATAATAGCCGAGTGGAGGCGGGATGTGCTGGGGAGGGTGTCGAACCTGTGGGACGCCGACGTGCTGCTGGACTTTGTCTCCGTCGACGTGTTCCGGTCTAAGTTCACCACCGCAGGCCTCGACGACAAGGATCGACCTCGTCCTCCTCAGCTGTAAGCAAACAAACTTCTTCTTTCTCGATGACTCAATCGATCATGGTAGCTAACCTATAGGTGCACGTACGTAAATAGTAAATGTGTGTAGCGGCTCACATCCGTAATGGCTTCGTCGTCATCGCCTCCGACGCCGTGCTCTACAACAATACCTCCACCGTCGACGTTGTTGACTCCTACTGGGACCTCCTGAGCACCCTCTTCGCCGACGCCATGGTCAAGATGGGCAGCATCGGGGTACTCACAGGCCGCAAAGAGGAGGCTGGGAAGGTTTTGTATGGGAGTGGTATCTTTTTCATGTATTTTCAAGAGTCTCTGAAGATGGAAGGCTCACATAAACTGTGATGGTACCAACTATGAAACATTCAAAATTTGATTCTTTTTTGCAATAGGAAAAACTATCACAGACGGTTCTGAACAAGAACCGTTTGTGATAATTAGTTCTTGTTCAGAACCGTCGGTAAAAATAGATTATCGCTGCATTTGCTCAACAAAAACGCTCGTGATACCTTTTTTCATAGACGGTATGAAAACCATCTGTGATGATCGTCTATTATCACAGACATATAAATCCAGACGGTTCAAAAAACTATCTGTGATGAGATTTTGTGTAGTAGTGAGGAAAGAATATACACTAATACAAAACCATAAAAACCATCTGTTCCAAATGAGAAAAAAAAACCATTGTAAATGCAAAACCATGAAAACATATACATCTGTAATATAGGTCGAAAGAAAGAAGGACAATATTACCTTTGGTCTTTTGCTCACACCAAAAAACAATACCATCTTTTGCAAATTTCTCATCAGATGGTTGAGGTGATCCCTTACATCTTTTGTCTACAAAAGAGGATGGAACCCAATGCTGCCTACGAAGTTCTTGCTGCTGCTTTCAGACCCTTGCCGAGCTTCGTCTTGTTCATCCAAGTGCACCAGGGCATGGCACGAAAAAAGATGATAAGAGAGAGGCATTTGCAGTAGGTGAGTTGAAGTTTAAACTGCACATAATATTCCTTCATGAAGCAAAAAAAAAAAAGAAATGAAACCATCAATAGCAATAAGAAATATATATTCAGTTCTCTGCAGTATGGTTAGGTAGAAAATAAAATCGTATGTATTATTCATATTCTATAAACGCATGAGTAGCAATACAAATTTGTACATGTATCGAGAAATATGCACAATTGCATTTTAGTCACAAACATAATAGTGATCTAGCCATCCTAGAAAAACTTACATACCATCAACGTCTACTTTGCAGTGATACATGTATTAGATAGAGTATTACCCCTTGGTTATTGTCAAGGGCAAGATTATGTCAAAATAACAAACAAATTTCCACATGAATAGTAAAAGTATTATACCGACTACCTAAATGTTGATATCAGTATAAATAGGTTAATGTTGTGTAAAAACCTATAAATAAGCACACTGGAAATTAAGTCAAATTGTTCTTGAGGAATATATCAAATATCAGGATACTTTTGCACATTTGCAAACAAAAAAAGTATTACAAAAATAGTAAAATTAAAGCATTACAGCCAAGAGTTATATTCTAGCGTATTCTTTTCAACTCATAAACCCCGCTGATGTAAATGGAATGAAGGCACTTTAGCTTATCCTGGTTTTGCATTAGTGTATTTTTTTTTCATGGATTGTTTATTCATCTCTGGTGAATAGAAATTGATACAACATTTTAGCTTTTCCTAGATGAAGCACTAATATTTGACATGAACCCGCTTCATCAAAGCAATATTTTCTTAACCCAAACCAGGGACGTTGTTACTTAGATACTCCACGTTGAAACTCCAGGCCTTTGTAGCACTAACCCTTAAACATCTATTCTGGTAAAAAAGATGGCGATCATCTATGTCAGCTACTACGAGTAGAACATTCTAATCCAAACTACCAACCAAATCACTTAACAACATTGAATTCCTAATGGCCAAATCACAGCCTGAATAAAATCCTAGATATGAACAAGAAGACAATATTGTCCAAGGCTTGCATTACAAACACAACAGATCAAAGATACTTGTACTGGACAAGCAAAACCTTGTGTGTGACATTACCCATCCAACCAAAAAAACGGCAATTTACTCATCGGGTATATTGGTGAAATCCTATAGCACAATATTGCTTTCGTTGCAGGATTGAAGCAAACATGTAAAAATGTATCATAGTGTAGTGCACGACTATTGTAAAGAATCTCGAATTTACATGATGAAATTCAATTACCCAATAGAATACATCACCTTTTT
This sequence comes from Hsuehochloa calcarea, assembly GCA_036346395.1. NCBI lineage: Eukaryota > Viridiplantae > Streptophyta > Magnoliopsida > Poales > Poaceae > Hsuehochloa > Hsuehochloa calcarea. The sequence goes on along the minus strand of CM070604.1, from coordinate 9,877,560 downwards.
CCTCAAGTTCTGTTGAACCCGGGAGCGAAGGATCCCAGAATATTCTCTATATATTACACACTAGTCCCATGATCAGTAACTACTGTATACAGTTAAACAAAAGGTGATAGCACAACTATAATATGTGAGTCATTCATAATACTTAAGTTCGCTACAAAAGGACATAATACATAAAGCAACATGTAGCAGAAGAAAAAGTAATAAGGTAGACAACACGATTCGCCATAGACAATCGTCCGGGGGCGTAGCATAGTCGTCCAAGTTCTCGTCCTCCTCGTAGTACTCTTCTCATGATCAACAATTTATTAAGCAAGGTGGGTACAAATGAATGTACTCCGCAAGTTACACCCAATAACATATTATCATGCATAAGGGTATAACAAAGGATGGCTTATAGTGTTGATTTTGCATACAACAACATTTTCTTTTTCAATATTTATGCCAAGTTCCAAAGCAGTCATTCTATAACTAAAATTTATTTTTGAAAATTCTCAAGTTTTATAGTAGGATAACTTCTATACAAGGGTGGTAAATGATACCCTCCTATCACATGGCTGCCCGTTCAATTTCCCAATTGGATAAGATATCCAGAATCATTTGATAAAATCTTTTTAAAATCAAAACCAAAAATCTAACTTCGCGTTGGTTTTGCTTAGCATGTCCATGACCGTGGACATGACTATTCAAATAGTTTTACACTATGCAGATGTTATACAACTTTACCCATAAGAGATAATTGACTTATAATGTCTGCCTGACACACTATCGAAGCTGTGTCACTAAGTCATTATCACAAGGCTTTCACAATGCGTCATCCCACCGTAGTTCCGCCCCGCTAAGGTTTCACTTCTTTTGAATTTAATCATCTACCGGATTTAAGCCCACTCATGCGTCATGTGGGAATACATAAAAGTAGGTCATAAAGACCCACACGCAACCGGATGGCACGATCACGGTGAAATATTATAAATTATTTAGCCTAATCAAGTCCACACAGGACATGTGGTAGCACGATAAGGCTTGGCAAGATGCGTCTTGAAGACCAGTTCTTAACTAACTTGTGCGACTTTCCATAAAAAACCCTAGGCTCGATCATAGAAATGAATCGATCCCGTGCATAAATTTACACCATCCAAACACCCATTTCGCCCAAGTCTCAATCACTTTTAATTTTATTTCAGTTTTCAAAGCATCTATAAACTTCCATGACAAACCAATGTCATGGTTACGATCTTAGACAACATTTGATCTTTTGGCTGTGAATTCTCCCAAATCAAATATTTTAGATCTAATCATTGCTAAGTATAATTTTCTAACATGTTCTAGTCATACTAATGTATTAACCAGATTTTAACTACGGTATCAACGAATGACTAATTCAATAGCAAAATTTGGCTATACAAGGGTATTAGGAATAACTATAATTTAAAACAAGAATTTGAATTACTTGAATACAAGTACACATGCAATAATGATTTAAAATAGAATTTAAATAATTTGAAATACTGAGATTCAAATATGATCAAATGATGTAACTTGCCTGGCTCGTATGCTTGAGGATCCAACTCTTCAAAACGATCAGTTTCCCTGGAGTCGTCGAAATTTAAATGCAAAAATGAGCCCAATTCAAATAAACTTCAAATTTAACCATTCCAGTGTAGATAGCTAGATCTTGATTTTATATGAATTTATAAATTTGAATCACTTGAATCAGAGCTCGAACAAAAGAGAACGACCCCTCGAAAGTTTTTGAAATGACATGAAATGATGAATTGAAAATTTCTGTAATTTAGGAATTATTTTTCTGAAGGAAATCAAATTGATGCGTCATGCTAACGACTGCACTAGATTTTGATTTTTGGCTGAATTAATTTCTCAACTGAAAAGTGCTGGAGCCACTGATGCGTGCGCTGACGCGGCTCCACGTGGCTGCCACACAGCGGGGACATGGCTATTGGATGGTGATGTGGCGCTGACATGTGCGCCATGTGGCACCACCAGTATGCCACGCCGCCCCGTCGGCGCGCGCGCGGGGCACAAGGAGCGCCAGCGAACGGTGGCGACCTAGGCGCCTGTGATGGCACCACGAGGAAGAGTGGGACACGCTGAATCTGGTGCTCACCTCGGTTGCTCGTTAGTGCGACGGAGTGGCCAACGACGAGGATAAGATGCGGCGGCGAAGAGAGGGCTTGCGACGGCAAGGAGGTTCCGGCGATGCCCCGGCGGAGTTAGCGTGCATACAAGATAGAACGTGGTCTTGCGAGCTCGAGGATGTAGATAATGTTGCCGGAGCTTCAACAGTGGTGGCGCAATCGACGGTGGAAGGAGCTTCGGCCGAGTGGCTTCAACGGCGAAATACGGCTAGCACCAAGGAAGAGGGAAGAGGAGAATGGGGGAGAAGAAAGAGGAGGAGTAGGAGGAGCGCAAGATGACACGGCTAAGGCGGGGAGAGCTTCACCGGAGCGGATGTTCCGCGTTGAGGTGGCGCGACCGGTGCCGAAGAAGAAAGAGAAGAAAGTCAGGCACCGTGCTCAGGGGCGAGAAAGAGAGAAAGGTGGAGGAGGGGAGAGGAAGGAGGAAGCAAAGGGGGGATGACAGCCTCGGCCAGCTTTTATAGACGTGGACGGAGGAGACGAGGGAAGGCGCATGGGTGAGGGTGCGGCTTGGTAGGGCGCGCACTATGCGTTTGGCATGGTCAAGGGGACAAGGTGGCGCCGGGAGCGGAGGCGGTGCGGGTGCACGTGGCGACGAGGTGGCTGCGCGGGCTTCATGGAGCGCGGTCATGGCAACAGCGAGGTGCGGCGTGGTGCTCGCCTGGGGAAGGAGGTGATTAGGAGAGGAGCGGCTACCAAGCAGGCCCTGCCTGCCGGTGAGAGAGAGAGGAGAGGGCGCGTGCCATGTGCGGGAGGAGCTGGGCCTGGAGTTGGGCCGCGCACGTAGAATAGGAGACGAGCTGAGGGAGTTTCGGCCTAATGAGTTTTTGGATTTTTATTGATTTACAAATTTTAGAAATTCAGTTAATTCAACTTGACTTTATAAAATAGCAAATAAAGTCCAAAAATTATAGAAAAATTCACAGAAATTCCCTGAGACATTCTGAACTTAAATAAAATATTTTCAACTCAATGTTGGTATTTAATTTTGCAAATAAATTATTTTGGATTTAACATAAATAGGAAAAAGCTTTTAAAATTCTAGAAAATTCAGCTAGATTCCTCACCAGTTACAATCGTAATTCTCGTATAAGATCACATCAAATAACAACTTCCAGGTGGACAACAAATGATAAATCTAAATAACTTGGTATAAAGCATATATGCAGTCAATGAGATTCAACAAAGTAGTATCTAGTTGACCACTTAATACTAACCACTAAGTACTAACCATTGCCACTGACATTTCAGGAACCTATAACATTTTGTAAATAATAAACAGGATGCTTATAACAGGTGTTCGTATATATATGCCCCCTCCAAGCCTAATATTCTGTTTCTACTTTGAGTTATAAGTATTTTTTAAGAGTAGACATGCAACCTTGGATGACATCATATGCTGAACGTGTAAGAGAAGAGCGGGCATTGAAGAAATGTTACGACTTACGATTATGAGATGTTTATGACATGTACGACCATTCTGCTTTTGAGTAATAATTAAAAAGCTTAAAACACTCACATGGAAAATAGATAGGAGGGAATCAAGCCCATCCAATGACGAAGTCTTAATGGGTACTCCTTTTACTGGAACAGAAGTCAATGAAGCCACCATCCCTGACACAAAACAATTTCTTGGTTATGCTTAATTCATTACGATGAACCATTAATAAATGGTTCCTTAGACTTTACGCATAAGGATTTGGTCAACAGTTGCAATTTTGCACCCATTTAATTCAGAGACACTACTTGATTTCAGCATATATCCAACACAGGGTATAACTCTCACTTGGTAGAATAGAAAATAATGAAATGATCCAGTTATATCAAATTATTACACCTCCACGTTACTCAGTCTGGAAGAAAATACAGGAAAGTGTTGACGCTAAAAATAAAACATTTACCTTGATCTCAACCAAATACAAATATATTGGCGTGCACTCATGTCAAAATAGAATATTATGCTGAATCCATGCATGTGTCTTTCTGTCAACTGACACTTGCCTGGTAAGTGATCTCAAAGCCCCTTTCCTTAGCAGACAATGCAAAATTATACCACGCCTCTCTGGTGTACGATGTGCGGAAACAATTGTCAGCTGCAAAATTCAGCAATCCGTCGTGTTGCATTCATATAAGCCCATACCTTGTCAACAGAAGGTTTCAGAAATCAAACCTCAGAAGGAATGTTTAATTTCTTCAATACTACTGCTGCATCTTTCGTTACGGGGAGATCAGAATCAGATCCCATTATTATAGCAGCACGAGGTCTAACTACAATTAAGATAACATTCTAGACCTCATCAGCCAATTGGGATGGGGAACATTTTTTTTGTTGACTCACAACATCCTTGCAACCTCACTGTATAATCCTGAAGCCAGAACACCAACAGGCCCTTAAATTCAGCGTTTATCCCAAAACCCCAACCTAAATTAACCACAAAACCGCACCTTGCCCCCAAAATTCTAGGGGAATTCGCACTTCCACAAGCTCCCAAGCTGAATCCTGCGCGCCGAGGCGCAGGGATCCACACGGAATTCCCCATATCACGAACCGACGGGAAGAGGGGGAGGAGGGCAGAGTGAGAGGGGGGGGGGCGACTTGCGCGGAGTGGATCTGGAGGTTGATACCGGCGAGGCGCATGAGGTTCTCCCTGAGGAGGCGCTTGGAGTCGTACTCCCATACCTTCTTTTGCGCCATGGCCGTCCTTGTCACCTTGGGTTGCATTACCGGTTTTCCATACAAGACCCTGCTGGTGGCGGAAGCGGGAGACGGGGAGGGGGAGGGGGAAATGAGGGTGGCGGAGGAGGAGATCAGGGAGGACGAAGCAGTGGCGGCGGCAACAGGCCCCTCTCTTGATGCGATAATAGGTGTCTCGATCTTTCGATGAGAATGATAACTCGATTTGAGGAGATGAATCTCATGATTCGGCTACCAATCGTACATAGCCAATATGTCTAGCAATCGCTAAACCAACTCCGATATTGTTATCGACCTTGCTAGAAGCACGATCGACCTGATCACGAAGATCAATTCCTACAAGTAATCGAAGGATAAGCAAGAACAAGATAATAAGTAATCTGAAATTGCAAATAGGATTGAACTACTCAATAAGGTGGAATTCCGAAGTGGTATTATGGTTGGTCTAATCGACACAAGCCAATACACGAAGTTGCATTGTAGCTAACTTTTAACTAAACAAAATCAAAATTCTAAAGTGTCGCACACATGAGAATATATCATGGTGAAGGCCAGTGGGTTGTGGCTAGGGGGTGGATACACGCCTCTAGGGTTACAAGGCCAACGGGCCCAAGTGGAGGTGACACAACACCCTTCTGTCTCAGACTCAGAAACAATACCAGACTGTTTTGGTGATTGCGGCATTCTCAGAAGTAATTTGAAGATGGTGCTAGATCCATTGGAGAGAGGATAAGATAAGATTTCCATCAAGTACTCGTGAACCTCAAACGGAGTCCGTATGCGAATTCAATGCACGTTTGAAATCGGTGCTGTCTCCGGAGACCGAATTGGATTCCAGAACGTGTCCAACTTGAACCCTTGCTTGGCTTAGACAAAAAGTGATATGGGAACCTTCCTTGTACCATGACGTAGAGTAATGGTCGTATCCGGAAGGTTGATGTCCTCATCACCTTCTAACTATGTGAGGCAGCGAGTCCATCGCTCGCCGGGCAATGGAAGCAGGGTGGGAAGGGAAGGGGAAGCGAGGGTGGAAGATGGGGCGTTCCTGGGAAAGAGGAAGGAGCCGAGAGCGGGGCGGTGGCGGCGAAGGAGGTGGTGATGGGGGAAAACAGCAGACAATACGGGCAAGGAAAACGGGACAGCGAAAAAGGCGGGCGTTGGAAGACAACGCCTGAAGATCGAACAGCTGAAAGGATCCCGAGGCAGCATCGCACGACCGAAATAAAGAGGATGACGTGGCCCATCTCTCCTCGCTTCCTTTCTGCTTCTATTTATCCAGTAGGATTCTTACTCTCTAGTGGGGAACACATTTCTCCTACTGGTAGGACGTCCTAGCGCTCATCGGCTGTCCGGTTTGCATCAAGGTTGGTACGCCCCTATATGGATGTAAAATATAGCCATGTATTCAGTAAACACCGCCGCTTCGGCCCGGCTCAGCCGCCGTGAATGCCACCATTGGGTGCGCGAGCTTATTGTGGACCCGTCCATACCCGTGACTCGCGTCGCCGTGTCAGGGAACGCCGGTGAGGGTCCAGCGAAGCTAGTGATGCGTTGTCGAATTTCTGACCGCACTGTAGCAAGACATTAGGGTTAATCGCGCTCATTAACTACTAATGATTGCTCAGTAATTAATTGGTTGTCTTAAAGGAGTTTTTGTGTGACTTACTTATGGGGCCGAGCACAGTAAGTAAGGGTTAAATAACGGTTTGAATCGGTGTATGACATGTGGGCCTAGGAGCTTAGTGCACAGCTGTGAACTCATGGACCGACCGTGGACCAAGGGTCCACGCACTATTCTGTGAACCTAGAATATGATATGTGGACCCCACATGTCAGGCCACATTTTTTTCAGAAACTAAAATGGAAAAGGGCACTATTCAGAGGGCCCACGGGTCAGTGACCGTGGTTAGGTTAGGTTGGGTATAAAAAGTATTTTATGTTTATATGAAATCTGAAATGCTTTATTTATGAACTGAAAAATACATTAACTTCAAAATTGCATAAGTAATTCATTTTAGCCCCTAAATTGATGATTCAATTTTTGCTAGTTTCTTTTTTACATGTACTTTAATATAAAAATGGGTTGAACCATGTTACTATTCCAGAAATCACTTTTGGCAAAATTGCATTAGGTTTAATACTATTGTTGCACTAAAAATTATTTTGACTTCAAAAATGCATTAGTATTTCTCTGTAACTCCAATTTAAGTAAGCTCAATTTTGTTGATTTTCTATGTTACTGTACTTTAGTGTTAAATATGTTTTGAACATGTTGATATCTCTGAAAATCTGATTCTACATATGTCTTGTGCACTACTTTCATGACTTTGAAAAATCATAGAAAATTCATCTTAGCTCCAAATAAGGTGAATCAAATTCCATTGCTCATCTCATGTGGTGCTCTGTCTACCATAAAAAATTTATATACACCACCTCTCTAAAAAATTTCACTAAAATATTTAAATTCGTATGAACAGTAACAGATAGCAATTTATTTGGATTTTCTGCAAAGCTGACATTCAAGCTGCATAACTTTTGCATAGAACATCTAAATCAATTGATTCTTATTTATAAATTCACCTAAAATCATGATCTACCTTCTGTGAATTTTTCATGATTTTTAGATGACTTTGAATTTTTGGGTCTTTTCGGTATTATTCGTTCTTATTGTGCTTTCGATTCTTTCGATAGGTTCCGACGAATTTATTGATTACGCGAGTGATCCTCTGCAGCAAGAAAGTTATCTCCAGCAAGGCAAACAATTGTTTCCATTTGATCATATTGATCCCATTACTTTCAAAGTCTATTATTTTGTTTGCAAAGTGTATGTATGCATGCTCTGTTTTGATGTTAAATTATCAATCAAGTAGTTGATCCTATAGTTGCATAAACTATAGGTAAATGTTCATCCTCTACCACTGAGCCTAGGATTTATTCGCTGTGATTTAGAGCTCGATGAATGTGCTCTATTCACTTTACTTGTAGTTTGCGAGTTGATGTCGCTTAGAAATGCTTAGAACGATAGAATGGGGATCATCGCCTCGACGATGGTCATTATTATCATCACTATAATTATTTGAGTCAGGATTCTCATGTATGTAATTGTAATTGGAAAAACTAAAACTGAAATTGAAATATTTTTGACTTGGGCACATTGGTTTGATGGTGTGGTTATTGGGTGTATGAATGGTGCCCGAGTCAACAAGAACCGAACATCTTGGACACTGACCCAAGCGTTTTTGCATGCTAACCACACGAGGGTATTGGGAACCCCTCTTGACTAAGTACTTTGGGAGGTATTAATTATTGAGTCGCTGGTGGTAAGAAAGAAAAAAAATATTTAGTTTGGGATGAGAGGGATGGGTTCCTTTCTTGGTTCGCCATGCCCAGGAGCACCCGCAGTTGCTTCAGTTGGGCCGGTGCGTCCGACTCAACGTGTGGGTCCTTAGTGGGAGCCCGTAACGGCGGTTCACTAAAGGTTAACCCCATACGTGCGACTCTTAATTAGTACAATCCATTGGAAAGCGTCTCATAGGACTTAGCTGTGCCGACATACCAAAGGGAGTGTGCTAAATCATGTGGCGAAAAGGCGGTATGACGTGTGGGTACATTGGTACACCCCTGCAGGGTATAATATATTCGAATAGCCTCGTCCTATATTATGGACATGCTTGATTAGGTCTCTACAAGAGTTAGACTCAACAGTTTTTTTTATAAAACTTGAATTCGAGTAGTACGAATGGGTAATTCGTGCTATGTTGTGGTGGCTTTTGGGAAGTCACCTCTAGGATGTTAATTATGTTTATAATTATTGTCTCGCTGTTATTTAATCAATTAAAAATAGATTTATCAAATTGCTTTCAATCTATTACATATTGCAAATGAAATATTGTTTTGCGCATCAAATGAACCATATAACCTCCTCCTTTGATTCAACTTGCATGTAGTTATGTATAGGCTTGTTACTCGTAAGACTTGCGAGTACGTTTTTGTACTCAGTTGCATTGCTTAATTGTTACAGAGGAGGTTGACCCCCATGGGGTTAACTATTGTGAGACCGACTTCGACTTTGCCCTCGACGACTAGCTTGGACGTTTCCAGTCGGTTGCCTCGTGGGTAATGGCAAACCGTTTGGCTTTTATTTATCGCCATCTTATGGCTTATGTTTCCGCTGCTACTTTGGTTAATCACCTGTCATTTGACCGGTCGGCCCTACTTTTGTAATATGAACTTGTATGTCCTTTATGTTGTAAGCTTGTAGACTGGGTATTGAATGACTTATGTATGGAATGGATGCTTAATTTTTGTATGGGGTATGTGTACTACAATTCTGGGAAGTACATATGCGCTGAAAATCAAGATTTTTGATTTGTAATGCTAGGACCATTTTGATGTTTAAGTATTACAAGTTAAATACCCTGGGTTCTCACACCGACGATGGCTATAGTATGGTGTCGCCGACGGGTAAGTTTTTTTAAATCTTTAGTCATTTATGTAATGTAATTTAATTGCATGTGCTCAGGTTTTCTTGTTCTATTCGACAGCTTACCTTCACTCCAATCACTACGCACGCGTCCTACCCGAACTATGTTGCGATGTTCTATCAGTTGACAGATGACCGCGTCATCTGGACAACCTGCACTCCGAGAGGGTGAATGCACGTGCACCCTGAGGATTGTCGAGCTTGTGCAAGCAAGACTACGATACTGGTTTACACGGAGGAGCTTGGTGCATGACATCTTCATGGAGGAGTATTACGTGCACTGGGTGATGCGTCAGTTCAGACTACGGCAGCAGGACACACCGCCCTGGGGGAGCGGTTACCGCCGAAAGTCCACACGTAAGTTAACGTTTTATTTATGTCGCAACCTTGGCCTTACATACTTACGAATTTATCATTTCTCCTTCCACAAGTACATCGGGAAGGGAGTACTTGGTAGGACTTCCTGGGCTAACAGGATGGCCAGTTCGGTTGAGCACTGGCTCCAAGCCTTGGAGGACATAGTCTAGGAGGATGCTCCCTATGACCTTGGGACATACGAGGAGTACATCGAGTGCTACTCCACTCGGACGAGGGTCCGTTGCGTCAAGGTCATGGATGACCCACCGCGACACGAAGCCGCGATGACCGACACATATCTCACCCAGCTGGACTCCGCATTCCATCGCGTGGTATGTATTGAACGGCCCATACTTCTTATTTACTTCTCATATTTTTTGTTCTAAATTGTTATTTCAGTGTACAGAACTATATACAATAGGAGATGTACGCGTTGGCGGGCTCCTTGTGAGGCAAGACGTTCGGGTCATGCAAGACGTTCGGGCAAGGCATCAGCATGACGGTGAATGACTTCAAAGGTGCCATGGACTAGTTCATGGCGAAGGCGAGGCAATGCATCGAGTTGACATCGTGCCAGAGGCTAAGGGATGTGGTGGTCCCACCAGTGCGTGGATGGGGGGTGAGCCATAGTACATCACGTCTCACAGCTCCTCACCCAGACGTGGCGGGCGGGTCCTCATGCCACCGTGCCGAGAGTACCCCAACACAGTTCGCAGGTACACCTGAAATACTCATGTCTGCTTGTTTATTTTGAATTCCACTAGTTACTAACGGCAATTTCCTGTAACAGATCTTCAGTTCCATCTGTACCCGGGGTAGGACTACGCCGAGCCATCTGATGAGATGCAGTGACTAGGCATGTCTATCTTGTTTACATGTATAACATACTATTTAAGCATTTCCTTCTTGTTTACATGCATAACGTACTATTCCACAGGTCGTACACCCCTATAGGACGAGGAGCTGGTGTCGCAGGAGGGAGCACACTTCGGAGACTATGAATTCGACGAGGAGTGGGCGCTACAACGAGAGGGCGGTGGGCCTTCGCATAGTGAGACCAATCCCAGTCAGGTCTCCGTTGGGGGCTTCACAGCTGCACGCTGCGCCCGAAGCGAGCCAGCCGGCGTAGTCCCCTCTCGCAACACCCGTGCAAGCTACTCGCATCGGTAGGGTACCTCGGCCACCAGAGCTTTTGACGTACTCACACCAGCGCCCGCAGCCACCCTGGACAAATCCAGGGCCACACGTGGGGTACACCCCCAAGAGTGGCCGCGAGTAGATGTATCGACTTACATTACATTTTGCTAGTCTCGTGTTTAAGATATTATTTATTCTTGTTGTGTGTACAAATAACAATGTGATGGAGTCAGTATCGTGACACCCCACACCACCCCTATTTCTAGGCTTTTCTTACGCGAAATGGCCACACCCTCGTTTCCAAGTCATTATATCTCTAAGATTTCATTCGGTACTCTCAAATAATTCAATTCAGCAAACATACATTTGCATTAGAAAATAACACTTCAATATTGTTGTTATTGTGTCGCCGAAGGGGGCTATTTTTTATATTGCACCACCGAAGGAGGTTATTTTGTTGTTACGCTGCCGAATGGGGCTATTTTTGATATTGTGTCGTCAAAGGGGGCTATTTTTGATATTGCGCCGATGAAATCGCATTCCAAATATATTTGGTCAGACCGAAACTCCTAAATTGTTCTCTACTTCATAGTTCCTTATCTTTTTTAAAATTATCGGTTGCGCGGATACTTAAAGATATAGCAAAAGTGTAAATATCGCCATTTGAATTGGCAGGTGGATTCTTCAATTCAAATGGCAACCGAACTGTTTCCATAGTGACAGATCCCTGTCGCCATTTGAACTAGCGATATGAGCATGTCGTCATTCGAAATGACGACATAGTACCATTTTTTGCTTAAAAAAATTACCTATTTATTTTTATAATTATTTATTAAATTACCATTATTTTTTAAAAAAATCCATAAATTACACACACAAATGAATTCTTTCACGGACTCGTAGGACATTTTAGCAACCATTTGGACAGCTGCGGCCGGTTTTGAAGTCTCGTGGTCCGATCCCCCGTGCGCGCGTGATCATCCGAACCGAACGAATGAAACGGTTCACAGCTCCCCCCCTGCCAAATGCAACGCACCCGCCGCAGCCGATCCCGTTCGTTCGCTCGCGCGTGCCGTTCCCACGGGCGCGCGAGCGGGAGGATGCATGGGACGGGATCACGGGAGGCGTGCGGTGTTGCGGCACAGCGCGGCTGCTTTCGCGACGCCGGAAATTAAGGGTTGCGTCGCGGGTTGGGCTTCGCACTCGGTTTCCGGCCCCCGGTTCACGTCGCCGGTTACGTTCAACTACGTGGTAATTAATCGTCTACTGAAAGGTCACCACCAAGTCTTCCGGTCGCTTACAGCACTGAAGGTAAATAATCGACCCAGCTGTCTCGTACGTAGCAGGCATCGATAACGACCTGAAGGGAGAAGAAAAGGTCCACCGAAATGTCCAGTTGCAACTGCATTGGCCGGTAGAAACACACACGGGCAAGGACCGTCCGAAAAGCGCAGCAAGTTCACTGAACATTCGGGTACGTCGCACGTATATGCTTTTCTTGTGCGTACGCCAGTGTACCACGTACCTGTGTGCTCCAACGATGGGGGAAAAGCGCAACCAAACTGCGACACGTCCGTAGACGGATAGACTAGCTGATGTGCTTGCTCTCCAGAAGAATAATATCATGTAGTAAAAAATGTCTCAAACAAAAGACAAAAGAAAGGCATGTAAAAACTCTGAAGAAGTAAGATGTAAAAACTCTGAAAATGTCTTGGCTCATGTTCTAATGTCTAACAGGTCTTAGCTCATGTTCTAACATGTCTTAGTGCCGAAGTTTATTGCTTCGAGTAAACAAGATGCAAGGAGATATAGTTGTTTAAATCATAGTAGTTTATTCCAACCAATAGATTATCTTATACCAACCTAAGGCTTTAACACATAAATAAAGTGACGTGACTAGGGATATTAATCACCCGGTAAAGGTTACTACATGAACTAAAAATACACCTTTCATTGTTTGGGACTAGCTCATCATCAAATGGTTCCCTGGTGGTTGAGCTAAATTATATCCATGCATGGGTTCAGTTCACCAGGACAAATAATGTGGTCATGGTCCAAGAAGATGAAGAGGTAGAGAGTCTAGCAATTTGCTAGAAATATAGGTGCTTTAATTTTCCTTTCTCAACAACTTACAAGTTTTCTCTGAGCAACTTGCATGAACTGAGCTTGAGGAACACATCACGATTCATTGTTTAGGACTTGATCAAATGGTCCCTTGGTCACCATGGTACTACTATAATACTAGTGCAAATCTAACCATGGATTCAGCTCCCCAGGGCAACCTGAATAAAGGTCTTGGTCCAAGATGGTGAAGAGAAAATTAAAGCCCAAGTGGACGGTAGGGCCAAGGAGGGAAAATAAGAGCTGCAAGTCGTGTCCTTGCAATGCTTGGTATGGTGGTGCATTTAGATCATTGATGTTCACACCTTCTATTCACTATCTAAGAGTTGCAAGTTGTGTCCTTGCAATGCTGGTATGGTAGTGCATTTAGATCATTGATGTTCACGCCTTCTGTGCATTATGAGTGTGTTTGGTTCCCTGCATACCTTTAGTCTGAACTGTACGGGTTATCCAGGCTGAAACGAGCCAGCCTGTGTGGATACAATATGGATTGTTTGGTTAACTATTTATATTATGCCAGGTTGTGCTGAGATGTTGTTTGGTTGGGTGCATACACTACTACAAAAACAGATCATACAAGACGCCTCATCACATACGGTTCTTTGAAACCGTCTGTGATAAAATAATCACAGACGATTCCAAGACGAACCGCCGTGATATCGAGCATATCACGCATTTGTTCGTGGTTAGAACGATGCATGTAAATTCAAGAGTAAGGAAAATTCCAAGCCATGATAAAATCTAAAATCACAGACGATTTTATATTAAGAACCGTCTGTGATGAGATCACAGACGGTTCTTAATACGAACCGTCTGTGATATGTCATCACAGACGGTTTTTGTATAAAACCGTCTATGATACTTTTTTTGTTGGGCCGGAAAACTAAAATTTGCACTTAATGGGCGGGTTGTCGAAAATCTCTTTATATTAACAGAGTCCTCCATCTCCTCCTTTGCCATCTCCATATCCTCCTCTGCCATTTCTCCTCTGCCATCTTCGTCTCACCCTGACCTTGCGCTCCGGCCTCCCCCTAGCTCATCGCCCGCGGCCTCCTCCACCTCGCCCCAGCCTCGTTGTCGCCGGCCTCCCACAACCTCATCACTCAAAAGGTATTAGAAAGGTTAAGTTTTGAAAAGACATGCCCTTCAAAAGTACCGATGGCCGGGAGATCTTTGCAGTAAGACAATAACCCGTACAGACATAGAGAAGAGGGGGAGGAAGTCTTGGGACCGGAATTCCCGTACTTAAGTGCAATCGGAGCACTCATGTATTTAGCAAACTGTACTAGACCGGACATTGCATTTGTCGTAAACCTATTAGCAAGGCATTGGCAGGGAATAAAGGAAGTAAATACCTTGGTCTATTCTACAGAAAGAACCAAGACATGACCATGACTAGCTATACAGATGTAGGGTACCTATTGGACCCGCATACAGCCAAGTCGCAAACAGGTTATGTTTTCCTGTGTAGTGGAACTGCATTTTCATGAAAATCGTCTAAGTAAAGTCTTGTATCGACTTCGACGAACCACTCAGAAATCATAACATTGTACGAAGCCTCACGAAAATGTAGTTGGATTCGGCGAATGATCCACTACATCCAGCAGTTGTGTGGATTAAATACCGTACAAACTCTCACCATTATCTATAAGATAATGCAGCTTGTGTAGTACAAGTGCAGATGGGTTATGTGAAGAGTCATCTCACAAAGCATATTATCCCTAAGTTCTTCTATGCTCATGAATTGCAAAAGATGCACGAAATTAAAGTCATGCATACTGAGTCATGTGAAAATATTACAGATTTATTCACTGTGTCACTTCCAGCATCTAGCTTTGAAAGATGCATACGTGGAATTGGAATGATAAGACTTAGAGAAGTGCAGAAATTATAGGGAGAATCTTCACGAACTTATTACTGAAACTTGAAATAAATTCTAAAAATTAAATGAAATTAGGTGGATTGTACTCTTTTTCCCTTGACAAGTTTTTCTGAAGTTTCTCGGCTAAGTTTTTAATGAGACAATTCGTGCAACGCAATAGAACATATATCATGTACTTTTCCTCTAAATTTTTTTTTACTAAATTTTATGGAGTTTTGATAAGATATGAACATGTCGGATAAGTGGCAATAGGGAGTGTTAAGAAATCTGGGCCTGGGCCTTGCAGGCCCGGCCTATGGCGAATTCCTCATCCACTAGTAGTTTATATATAAAAGGAAACCCTCTATTATTATATGTACTTTTGCAGTAGAGAAATAAAGAGAAAGAGAAAAAAAAAATCCTTCTATATCCCTGTGTTTAATCTACTTTCTATATTTACATTATCCAATTGGAGTCGCAATCGATGGTTTCTTAACACTTGTGACCGGTGGTTGTGCGTGGGTGTTCGTTGATTCTCTCCGGCGCAGCTACGTTACGTGCAATACGCGAGGAGGAATCGAAGAAGCACGGGTGTACATAGGCTAGCACGGGATGACGGGGCATGCAGTCAAATTGCCGGCTGGTGGCAGCGGTTGCGTGCGCCAAACGTTGGTAAGCCGCAGCGCTGCACCTCCGATTCTCCAGACGTACATGCGACTGAAAACCACATATACTAGCAAAGACTTGATGGCAATCAATTATCAAATTGGAAAGTCATTGCCAAGATATACAATCGCTCACAGCGCGGAAGAGTAAAATAAACCTCGCTAGTTGTCTCGTACGTCGCAGGCATCGAAAGCGAGCTGTGGAGGAAAAGAAAGAAGAACAAAGTCCCGCGAAATGTACGGATACTCCTGTCGAATTCCACTGGGGGCGGGGGGGGGGGGGGGCAGCGGAACAAACACACAGGGCAGAAAACCACCCAAAAGCAAAGCGCGGCAAGTTCATTGAACGCGCGCCGGATACGTACGCCGAAGACGCGAAAAAGAGCGCACACAAATTCCAAATTGCGACACGTACGTGGACTGGTGGATCGACGCAGTGTCTCTGCAGCTTGCTGGCCATGGAACCTCTTCACAAGTCGCAAGCGCAACTAAGCAGGATAGCTGCTTATAATTTTTTAACTTGTAAATTGAATTACTCCTCGTGGACGCTCCGGCACCACCCAATCGAGTGACACGCGTTACTTCCCCGTGCGCGCTGCAGCACGCGATTTTCCCTTTCCTGCGCTGTAGTCGGCACGTTGCACGCGACGTCGCTTTTTGGTCTGCTTGCCAGGAAGCACTTCCTTCCTCCCACCCTCACATACTTCATGCAGTAGCTGTTTTTTTTTTATCCTTTGTAACCCCTTCCCCTCTTACTTCCATGGTATTTTCCCAAAGTTTGAAAATATTTATCTAGAAAAATTCCAACTCGATAAAAATTCTACTTGATTTCAATATATGTATACTCGGGAAAAGTTTAACCTCTGAAAATTTTGCCTAGGGGGAAATTTAACCTTGGAAAAAGTTTCACCTCGAAAAATTTCTGTTCGAAAACTTTCAACTAAAGCTAAAAAACGTTCATGTTATTAGAAAATACTTTCAAATGATTCAGAATTTTCAACTCATAATTTTGCACTCTTCCAATTTGTTTCTTAATAACTGGTTTAGGGGGAGGGCTGAGATCCGTTGGAATCTGATCTCATTGTCCAAAATTTTAGTAATTTTTAACAAAAGACTACTTAAGTGCTCCCTAGACACCACCAACTTTTGAAGGACGCCGATGGTTCGATTTACACTCTTCCACTACTAATAGTGCTTCATGTGCACACTGAGGAAAGTATCGTACCACTACAATTACCTAAAATTTAAGACAGGAGTGATATTCTGAATGACATTTTCGAGGCAAATTACCTAGGATATTAGAGTATATTTAGTATATTGAACCGACGTCGATTTAAAGTTATACCACGTAAGTATTCTAGGAATCGAGTTTATTTTTCTCTAATGTATTGAACTGATTCCTACTAATAACTGGTACTCACGTTACAATAAAAAAAACTACAAAATAATAATATCATCTCTCAATCGCACTCTCTCCTATGTAGTTGTTTAATACTCATATGAGTTGTTTAATGCTTTGAATCGACTACTAAATAGAGTCCGATTCTATGCATTTTTTTTATTGGAATCGACCCCTCCAATGTATTGAATCGATTCAATATCTTCTTCCTTCTCATTTGAACCGGCTAAAACACAACATTGAAGATAGTCTAAGTAGAGTCCAGTTCTATACATTTTTTTTTTGGAATTAACCCCTCCAATATATTAAATCAATTCAACATCTTCTCTCGTTTCATTTGAACTGGTTAGAACATATGGTCTTAATCATTTCCCCACATCTCACCCCCTGAATCGATGACCATAATTAATTCGTACGTCTCCATTATCAAAATAACTCGTATGTCTGCACGGTAACACATAAGAACAAGGTGATAGCATGCTAGCAACGCGAGACGGGAAAAAAAACTCCGTAGCTCATCGTTTTTTTTTTAACTCGAGAAGGTTAATACGAAGGAGAAGAAAGAATCAATAGCAACGTAATCTAGGGGCGAAAACGAGCTGAGTTGAGCCGGTTCAAGCCAGACTCATTTGGTTTGGACGAACAATGAGCTTGACTGCTCGTTTTGGGAGCGAGCCAGGAGGTAGACTCGGCTCAAAATAAAGTTCGAGCTGGCTCGTGAGCCGAGCCAGAATCTTCTGCTCGAGCTGGCATCCATGCTTTGTACAGTTACATATCTTCTTAAATATTACATAACAATACAAGTATTTTAGGACAAGGATTTCACGATCAAATGGACAAGAAAAAATCAGAAAAATGTTGGAATCTGGTAGCGCTCAACACCCTGTATACTTTCATTATCCATGTCCTGCAAAAAAAAGGAAAATTCACTTAGCTTGCACACTGGAGTTACTGTTAGAATGATCTCCCGCAGAGGCATTTGGCCCGCATACCGATCGGGGCGTTCAAACCCAAATTCTTGGTGTTGGGCCTGTTGCCTTCAAGCTATAAAAGAGAGGGTGGGGGCCGGTGGCACGTATCACGAGATTGAACGGAGCCACAAAACCCCACCCGGACAAAACCCTAATCCGATCTAAGAGGGGGCGCAGCCAGCGACGGGAAGAACCATAGTCGGATCTCCGCCGCCAGAGGATCGCCTCCGCTCGGGACACGCACTTGGGAAGGGATCGACTATCGCCTTCACCGACGAGGTCGACCACCACCGCCTCTACTACACGCGATCCACGATGGCCAACCCGCCTTCATCTACTTTGATGGTAACTCTCTCCTCTCCCCCGGTTCTCTCGGATCCGACACAAAACAAGAACAAAAGAAATACCCGAATAGATACAGAGAGATCAAAAGATTTTAACATTGGTATCAGAGCCATCAAAGATAAGATCCGGATGGCAAAAGAAAAGATCGGAGTAGATTCAAAGAAACCCTAACCCGAAAAGAAAAGCAAAACCGGAAACCCTAGAACCCTAGAACTCGGATCTAAAACATTACAGCGTAAGGGAGGGTAGGCGAGCCGGAACTCGTCGTCATCGTCCGCGGCCCGCCGCTCCAAAGTTTGGCTCTCGAGAAAGCGTCCGGTCTTGCAGAAAGGCGCCGCCAGCGAGAGCCTCGACGGCGACGCTCCCCTCGGGAGCGCGCGCGCGCGAGAGGGCCCAGGCGGCGCGCGCGAGAGAGAGACCCGGCGTGAGAGAAACTCGGGAGCGAGAGCGACGAGCGGAGAGACGAATGGGTTAGGGTTTGTTCGGGCGCCAGCGGTCGCGTTTTTATACCGCCGAGATTACGCCACGGTAGCCGATTGAAATCAACGGCTGAGATCGCATCTACGCGGTGCGAGCCGGCGGTGAATTCGGTGCGCTGGAATCCAGCCGTCGGATGTGAATCCGACGGCTGCCATCAACCCTAACGGCCGCTGTGGGCCGAGCCGCACAGTAGTGGGCCGAAAAACAGTGGGGTGGGCCGAATGGCCGGTTTGAACAGTAAAATGACCGGTTTTGCACAGTAAATCGGCCGGTTATGAACAGTATAATCCAGAAAATTGAATTTAATTTATTTTCAGAAGTATTTTGAATGAATTTCAATAGAAAAATTGTATAAAATCTCTGTAAATTTTGCACCAATGTGTTATTATTTCCAGAGATTAAATGTGTATAGTTATAATGCTTCTGATAATGAATTATTTTTTAATAATTACAGCTCATTGCAAAGTTAAATATTGATAATTCTTTTAATTAAATTCGAACCAACGAGAAAATTTAATTTTTAAGAATTTATTGTGAATTATGATATTGTTATTTTCTGACCAAAGTTGATAATAACAATATTATAATTTTAATTGATGATTTTTTATGCATTGTTTCTATTTCTGCCCAACGGTGATATAGTTTTAATGTATAGATAAAATTGATTTAATTGTATGTCATATTTTTTGACCAACGTTGGAAATAAGGCATATAATTTTAATGTTACGTTCTCACTTTATTTGATCTAAATTTTCAGGAGGATACAACTTGATGAGTTGTATCAGAGAAATACCCACTCTCAAAGGAGATAATTATGGAGAGTGGAAGAAAAAGATAGACTTAGCGTTTATCTTAGCTGAGGTGGACTGGGTCCTCACTACAAGACGACCCATCGAGCCTATGGCACGGTGAGGATCAAAATGAGCATGATACCGCTTGGCGAAAAGACAGAGAGATCATGCTCCCTTACGGATGTCTTATGACCTAGAGCATAAGAATGGACCACACCAACAAGAAATGTATGGTCGTGATAAATAACACGATTGAGCTCGCAATTGTGGGCTCAATCGCATCGTGACACCGCCACGTATACCTTGATAAAATAAAGAGTCGGTTCTTCGCTCTTCAAAGACATATGCAACACACCGATTAAGCGACTTGTGACGTAAAGGTATTCGGTGGTGGGATAAGAGAACACATATTGAGGATGAGCAACTTGGCATCCAAGCTTAAACTAATGGATTTGGCACTCAAGGATGAGTTCCTTATTCACTTGATTTTTGCTTCATTGCGAGTAAAAGTTTGACACTTTTGTTGTCAATTACAATATGCACCGATAAATGGGACTTAGAAAATGCATAGCTATGTGTGTTCAAGAGGAGGAAAGAATTAAAACCTCACATGGTGGATCTATCAACTATGTGAAGGATAACAAGAAAAAGAACTTCCACAAACCTCCTTCTCAAGAAACAAGGAAAAACCTCTCGCCCATCACCTCAACGTAATAAATTTGTCAGAGACAAATATCGTTGTCTTCATCAAGAAGAAGACCGGACACTACAAGAAGAACTCACGATTACTTAAAGATGATAATGGCAAAGAAAGGTGAGAACATTATTACCTTCATAAATGAATGCTGTATGTGCAATATTCAAATCCACTTGGTGGATTGACTCAGGAGCAACTGTTCATGTTGCTAATTCCTTACAGGGATTCCGTTCGACGAGGACTACGCAAAGAAACGAAAGATGCATTAAAGTCGCAAATGGAGTCCAAGTAGAAGTTGAAGCTGTTGACGATCTTTCATTAGAGTTAGCTAATGGCTCCAATCTTTTACTTAGAGATGTTCTTTTTGTTCCCTCTTTACAGAGGAATTTGATTAGTGTTTCCAATTTGGACAAAGATGGTTATGATTGTAATTTTGGAAATGGCAAGTGCGAAATAATATTTAATAAAGAATGTGTTGGTCTTGCCATATTACAAAATGAGCTTTATTTGTTATCATTGTGTGATGATGTGAATGTCGTATGCGATAAAGGGAACGTCGCGTGCGAGAAAGTGAATGAATCCTCGTCTACGAATGTAAACAGAAAACAAAAGAGAACTCATAACGAATCGTCGAAATTATGGCACGGTCGTTTAGGCCATATTTCGAGGGGGAGAATAGAAAGACTAGTTAAGAATGAAATTCTTCCCCTATTAGAGTTCTCAGACTTAGAACAATGCAGAGAATGCATTAAAGGAAAATATGTAAAGAAAATTAAGAAAGGCGCAAAAAGAAGCACAGGAGTTCTACAAATTGTTCACACAGATATTTGTGGTCCTTTTCTGTGAAAAGTGTGGATGGTTATGACTCGCTCATAACATTCACGAATGACTACTCCGCTATGGATATATTTATCCAATCAAAGAAAGAAATGAAGCCTTGGATAAATTCAAGATATTTAAGGTCAAGTTGAAAACCAACACGATTTAAAGATTAAGATAGTTCGATCGATCGTGGGGAGTACTACGATCGACATACCCCATATGGACAAGTTCACGGACCTTTGCGAGGTTCTTACAGAAAATGGCATAGTAGCCCAAGATTCTACACCCAAGAACCTCAAAAATGGAGTAGGTGAAAGACGCAACTGCACCCTGATGGATATGGTGCGAAGCATGATGAGCTACTCCACACTCCCATTGAGTTTATGGATGGAGGCGTTAAAAACCGCCATTCATATTCTCAATAGAGTGCCTAGTAAGTCGGTGCCCAAAATACCGTACGAGTTGTGGACAAGAAGAGTTCCCTCACTAAACCACTTACGTGTGTGGGGAGTCTGCGAGGCTAAAGTATTTAACCCAAACATTGGGAAGCTAGATCCCAAAGCAGATGAAGTTGCCATTTCATTGGCTACCTGAAAAGTCAAAAGGTTTTCGTTTCTACCGTCCCGCACAGATATACAAAGTTTGTAGAAACGAGACACGCTGTCTTCTTAGAGGATGAAATGATGAGGGGGAGCATGGTAGCTCGAGAGATTGATCTTGAAGAGAAGCGGGTATATGTGCCCACTCCGATGATTCAAGGCCACTCTTCTCACTACTGCCGTCACCGCACCGACGGTACAAGATCTCGTGGTGCCAAGACTGCTATTGTTCCTCCCGTGGCAACAATGAATGAGAATGAGGAACCTGTTCTTCAGATCCTATAGAACCCATTGCCGCAAATGAGGGGAGCAACAAAGACCTCAAATGAAGATGTACCAAATATGGAGGCCCAGGAGGTCTCAAAGAGTAAGAAGATCGGCTATTTCGATGATTATCGATTTATAATACAGAAGAATTTCAAATGGAGGATGATCCCACCTCATTTGAAGAAGCCATGAGAAGCGAAAATTCCTCAAAATGGCTTGATGCCATGGAAGAGGAAATGAGGTCCATGAAGGCTAATAAAGTCTGGGATTTGGAAATTATTCCTAAATGAGCCAAAACAGTAGGCTGTAAATGGGTCTACAAAACAAAGCTCGACTCCCAAGGGAATGTAGAAAGATACAAAGCGCGACTTGTGGCAAAAGGATTTACGCAAAGAGAAGGATTGATTACAATGAGACATTTTCTCGGTCTCATGTAAAGATTCTTCGTAATCATAATGGCATTAGTAGCACATTATGATTTAGAGTTACATCAGATGGATGTAAAGACGGCATTTCTTAATGGGGATTTGGAGGAAAATGTTTACATGGCACAACCGAAAGGTTTTGTTGTGGAAGGAAATGAAAGAATGGGATGCCGCCTAAAGAAATCAATTTATGGGTTAAAGCAAGCTTCAAGGCAGTGGTACTTGAAGTTTGACAGTACAATAAGAAAATTTGGGTTTAAAGAGAATGTAGAAGACAATCGTGTCTATACAAAGTTTAAAGATGGAAAATTTATCTTCCTAATCCTCGTATGTGGATGATATCCTCTTGGCTAGTAGTGATGTCATCACATCTTGAGACGAAGAGATTTTTGTCCTCAAACTTTGATATGAAAGATCTTGGTGAAGCTTCGTTCGTTCTAGGGATCGAAATTCACCGGGATAGAAACAAAGGGATATTGGGACTATCACAAAAGACATATATAGAGAAAGTCTTAAAGAAATTTGGGATGCATAAATGTAGTCCTTCACCTGCACCTATAGTCAAGGGCGAGATATGGGGATTTTCAATGCCCCAGAACCAAGATGAGATCGATCAAATGAAAGCGGTTCCATATGCTTCAAATCGGAAGCTTACAAGATGCTCAAGTGTGCACATACGACTTAGCTTTTGTTACCGGGTTACTTGGCAGATTCCAGAGCAATCCTGGAATAGAACATTGGAAATTGATAAAGAAAGTCTTGCGTTATTTGCAAGGAACAAAAGGCCTCATGATGACATACGTAAGATCGATTTACTCCATATAGTGGGGTATACTGATTCGATTTTGCGGAGATGATAGAAAGTCGACATCCGGATATGTCTTCACTCTCATTGGAGGAGCTATATCGTGGAAAAGCTCAAAGCAAACCGTCACTACATCGTCCACAATGTATGCCGAGTTTGTAGCATGTTATGAGGCTACAGGCGGTGAACGGCTAAAGAAGTTCATACCCGCTTAAAAGTGGTTGACGACATCAATAGACCACTTAAGTTGTATCGCGATAATGAACCCGCAGAATGTATGCCCACAACAATAAGTCAAGTGGTGCCGCCAAACACATTGACATAAAGTACTATGTTGTGAAAGATAAAGTTCGAGATCAAATTATAAGTCTTGAGCATATAAGTACCGCAAAGATGTTAGCGGATCCGCTTACTAAAGGCTTACCACCCAATGTGTTCGAGAGAACATATAGCCGGCATGGGTTTAAGGGAAAGCCTATGAATCTGGACTAAAAGATGGCCCAAAAGATTAATGTAACTATTTCAGAACAGGGAGGTGTATTGTAGCTGTTGAATCTATCGGCGATTGACCGTGACGATGAGACATGTTCTATACATTAATCTGTGATGGAATAAGTAAAGTCAAAAAGCAATTAAGAGATAAAATATAGAATGAGATCAAGGGGGAGAATGTTAGAATGATCTCCCGCAGAGGCATTTGGCCCAACGGCCAAATGTCTCGCGCTGATCGAGGCGTTGACCCAAATTCTTGGTCATATTGGGCCCTCGTTGCCTTTGCGCTATAAAAGAGAGGGTGGGGGGCCGGTGGCACGTATCACGAGATTGAACGGAGCCACAAAACCCCACCCGGACCAAACCCTAATCCGATCTAAGAGGGGGCGCAGCCAGCGACGGGAAGAACCACAGTCGGATCTCCGCCGCCAGAGGATCGCCTCCGCTCGGGACACGCACTTGGGAAGGGATCGACTACCGCTGCCTTCACCGACGAGGTCGACCACCACCGTCTCTACTACACGCGATCCACGATGGCCAACCCGTCTTCATCTACTTCGGATGGTAACTCTCTCCCTCTCTCCCTCGGTTCTCTCGGATCCGACACAAAACAAGAACAAAAGAAATACCCCGAATAGATACAGAGAGATCAAAAGATTTTAACAGTTACCAGATATTGTCAATCAAAAGCATACACTTTACATGCCACGAATGATTACAAATCAAACCGGAGAGAAATACCAAAATAGATAGATCATGCTCAACTCATTAACACAGGCACATTGAATTTGTGATCAGCTAAAATTATCAATGTTTGTTACGCCGATAATTGCGATTAGTCGCACAATATCGTTTAGCTTAGCTAGCCATATTATCATTTAGGAATCCTTATGATTTAGTTTAAATTTTAATCAATCCCAATCAACTATCATAATACACAATTTAACAATAGAAACAAATGTCCCATTGCCATTTGAAAATTTAACATATAGCAATCGAAAATCAATTTTTTGTGGGACTCACCTTGATTTGGATCCGAGGATCATGTCGGCGTCGCGGCGGAGGATTAGGGAGGTCGGCCGAGGACAAATGGTCGACGGAGATCGAGCGAGGACGGCGGCGGCGCGTGGGGTCGAGGGAGGTCAGCGGAGGTTGACAAAGAACAACGGCGTTGAGCGGAGGCCGTCGAGGAAGGACAAGGGCCAACGGAGGTCACGGGAGGCCGGCGGAGTTGGGGGAGGGGGACGGCAAGGTCAGGCGGAGGTAGACGACATCGGGGCGGGGGAGAATGGCGTTGTCGAGGGGCCGATCCCATGAGTCGCTCGGGAGATAACGTCGGGTGCAGGAGCTGAAGAGGGGAAGGAGGACGGGACGACGATGCGAAGGACAAGGGGAGCATGGGGCGGGGTGAACAGACGGTGGCGCGAAGGACAAGAGAGGAAGGGGTCGATGGGGGGATTGGAGTTAGGTTAGGAGTGGGAGTCGTGTGACTGGCGATAGCACTGGGCCTTCGTGGGCCACACAAGCTAAACGAACGACTCATGCGCGACTCGAGCTCGACTCATTGAGCTGAACAAGAGTCTCGGCTCAAAATTTCGAGCTCGCAGAACTCTTTTTTCAGCCCTAATATGGTCTCTGACATGTAGCATTCTATCCAAGTTGGTTGGTGGTATAATTGCTTCGTACGTACGTACAGCGCGCGTGGTGCAGTGCACCTAGCCGAGCAACTTTGACGTCCACGTCCGGCGCGGCACGGGTGGATTGGACCGACCGATTGATCGAGACGATGAACTGACTGGCATAATGACGTTTTCTACGTATAGGTTCGCGCGCGGGGGGTGCGATGCACCTAGCCGAGCAACTTTGACGTCCACGTCCGGCGCGGCCGCTTTCAAGCGCGCGCCGGATGACAGGATCGATATTCTGCTCGGTTGTGTGGCGCGCGTGCAACTTGCCGCGCGGAGCTCGGGATCGAATTGAATGGGCAACCAAGAGTACGCACGTACAGCACGGGTGGATGAGACCGACCGATTGATCGAGACGATGAACTGACTGGCATAATGGCGTTTTTAACCCGCCAAATTGTCGCGGTTTGTATATGGGCCGCTGCTCGCTCCGACCCGCTCGTCTGACTAGGAAACCACGTAACCTTCGAACTACCAAGGTAATTGATACATGATTGCGTAGGAGTCATCATTCCGCCTGGTCTCCCAACCGATCACAGCACTGGCAAGTAAATCAACCTACTAGAAGTTGTCTCGTGCGTAGCCGGCACCGAGAACGACCCGCAGTACAATGGAGAAAAAAAGTCCAGCGACAAGTGTGTGGATTGGAATGCCCTGTGTGGCACGAAGAAAAGAAACACACACGGCAAGAGCCACCCAGAAACGACGGCACGGCAGGTGCATTGAACGTCGGGGACGTACGTACTACTTACGCGCGCCGAGGACTCGAGAAAACTAGGCCCGAATCGCGACACGTCGTGCGTACGCGGACGGAAAGATCGATCGAGTCGCTGATGCGCCCACCGAGATGCGGTTTTCTCGGCTGCTTGCCATGAGCGAATCCCCCTCTCGCAGGTCGCAGGCCACTGACTTGGCAAGGGAAATGCTTGGAATACGGCAGCGATGAAGGTAAGAAACCGAGCGGCAAAAACACCCCATCGATCAAGCTGATTAAGGCCTGGAGCTAGGCGGCTAGCTGAGGATATATTGATTTTTGAGTTTTTTTGTTGCTTATTTGGTCTTTTTTTTAATGAAATATCAAATGTAGTATTTTCTGTTCGGAATGACAAAATTAACGTTGTGGTAGCCTATTCAAACGACAAGTGTCTCCTACCGTGCTCTCAATCCACAGAAGCCCGATACCACGCTCCCACTCTGCGGAAATCACGTACTACTCTTTTGGACCACAGAAGGAACTTACTGCGCTTCCAGTCCGCGGTAGATTGCATACATACTCTGAATGACAGAAAACTTAATCACCGAATGATAAAAAAAAAACAAACCGTGTGTCATGCTTCCGTTGACCAGAAGCGTGGTACGTGGGCTCCGCGGACTAAGAGCCCGATATGTGGCTTTCGCGATCGGCTAGCGCGGTACATGGCCTGTCTAACCATCCGTAATGTTATTTTTGTAATTTCCTACCAGCGGTAGCTACTTTTTACCATTACAAATAAAAAAAAAAGTTACAGTTCAGCCAAATATTCATTGCTTTTCTTGCTATCTAGCGCATGGTTTAAATTCTACGCGCGTTATCACTCGTTTTCTGAGTCTTCCGTGAGGCCTTAGGCCTGTCTGTAAAGAGAAATTTGTTTATGGGATTTATGCCCTGCTTGAAATATAATTTCTTCCTTGTAAGACTTGTTTGGAATGGGATTTTTTCCAGGTTCATACAAGAATTGATCAGTTTCTAGTGAAGTTAGTTCAGAGTTCACGAGTTCCGAACATGTTCTAACTAAATGGGGCCTAAATTAGACGGGGAGGAATTGAAGGTTTTTCCTCTCTACTATATCTCATCCCTGTTGCCATCCTTCCTATCAACCAGACACAACTCTGGGAAAATGTTACCTAGACCGTGGCTTATTTCAGTCCATATATTATTTCGTACCAACCGAAGACTTCAACGCAAATAATTAAACCGGCGAAGTGATGCAGCCAAGGACTAAACACCCCCCACGAAGGTTACATGAACCGAGAACAACTCCTCTTCCCCCTTCGTCGTTCAGGAGTTAGGACTACCGGGTCGTAGCTAGAACCGGCTACTAAAAATAGTAAACTGCAGATGTATGCTTGGGTTCAGTTCTCCTGGACAACCCGAATGCA
Organism: Hsuehochloa calcarea; assembly: GCA_036346395.1. Lineage (NCBI taxonomy): Eukaryota > Viridiplantae > Streptophyta > Magnoliopsida > Poales > Poaceae > Hsuehochloa > Hsuehochloa calcarea. The sequence continues at coordinate 9,850,171 of CM070604.1, read as the reverse complement.
TGAAGGTCATAATAATCCAAGAAGACGAGAATAGTATAGGGATCGGAGTCTGCCATTTGCTTGAAATACTTAGCAGCTACCTGGCAATTTGCTTGAAATATTGCTACTTTATTGTGCCTTTCTTAGCAACTTACTTTTTTTTTCCTGACCAATTCCCAAGCCAGAGCTGAGCTTGAGAAACAGCTCACACATTTCATTGTTTAGGACCAGGTCAAGTGGCTCCTTCGGTCACCGTTGTACTGTAGCACAAATCTATCCATGGATTCAGCTCCCAATGCGAGAGCAGAATAAAAGTCCTGGTCCAAGAAGGTGAAGAGAGAAAAACAAAAACCCAAGTGGGTGCTTGGTAGGGCATGGAGGAAGTATAGGAGCTGCAAGTGGTGCCCTTGTTGCAAATGCTTGCTATGATGGTGCATGCATTTGGATGATCGATGTTCAGCTGGCCACTTCTCTTCACAGTCTGTCTTAGATCAACAGTTCAACACCCACAGGCCACAGGGGGGTTCCAATAATGCACAAGTACACAATTGGCCCCCCACAGGTTGAGTTTGGATCTAGAGTTGTATGCATGGTTCTTCTGAAGATGAACCTGAAATCGGGTGTACTGGCTGGTGCATGAAACTAAATAAGTCAAACATCGCCGACAGTGACATTCGATCGGTGACAATTTGTCCAACCAAGTGTAACCAATGATCCTTGGTTATTCAAGACCATAAACGGTGCAAATACAATGGATCCTCCATGTCAACGATGATCGACAAAGCGAGATTGATTTATAGCGTGACATGCCCGGCTAATTGACTCGGTTTGGCGGGCCAAAGCTGCCATATGTGCGGAATACATGCATGGTAATCAAAGGTTCTTGTGCCAGAAAGACTCGTTTGGAAAGCAGGGACTTCACAAGGATTTTTGCAAGAAATAGCTTAATTCCCGTAGGAACGTAGGAATTTGGCTAGAATTTCACATGAATCAGATCAATTCCCGTAGGAGTGGGGGAAACCCGTGCATTTCCAAGAGACCCTAACCTTTGTGTGTGTAGGTTTGCAAACTATAATAGCCAAGCAAGTACTACTCCAAGTAGCACAAAGTCCATAATTTGGGATGGTTGTAGCCACGTCACCACCGCAAAAAAAAAAAAAAACCATATTCATCCGATCGCGCCCCGCTCGGCTCCGGACCGTCGGATTTGGGCCGGTGCGCTCGGTGCATTTCGTTCGCTGCTTGCTTCGCTCGATCGATCTTCTAGTGAGGTTTGCATCTCTTTCAATAATTTTCCCTTTTGGAGCTGCGTAGTGGAGCTTACTTGGACAAGAGACGCTTGTACGTTTGGATAGCTACTTGTACGTTTACCCTACGTGAGACTGATCGAATACACTTCATTTGGACAAAATGGCATGCTACATAATTGCATGCCTATTTGTTGGCATTTTCTTAAATCACCCCAACTTAATTATTGGCTATTAAAATTTAAAAAGAGCCCATTTAAAAAACAATAATTAAAAGGAGTCATATCACTCCTTATTTGAAAGTATGGAGTTCTTTTAGAGCCAAATTATTACACGTACGTGTAGTGTTTGTTCTATTGGTACACAGCAAGACGATAAAATGAGGGTCGAGATTTAAGCTCACTTAATTTGCACAGATACACACAGTAGCCATAAAGTTCTCTACAGTACTCTTTCTGCTCATAAATTTACGATGTTTTGGATATCATTGCGGTTTCTAATATTCAACTTTAACTTATTATTTTTATATGATTGTGTTAGTAAAAAAATTATAAAAATATTTACCATGATAAAGCTAATAGCACTATTATCTTATAACCACCTTAAGTAGTTTTTATATATATTATTACTCAAAGTAAAAAAAAATTGTATATTTTTTGAAATATCGTATATTTCTTATTTCTAATCGGATGAAGTGATGTACTTAGTCTCCTATGTTGCCCTCCAAGGTAGAGTCTACGTGTAGACGTGTTATTCAAATTCAAACCGTATCACGTGGGTGCGCTGTACCAAACCTCACTAGCTCGTTGAAGAACACAAAACATAATCGATCAACTCGCCGGTGGTCAAACAAATGCATCTGGCTAAGTTTGGTTAATCTCTAATTAATTAATTAATAGTTAAATTAAACAAAAGAAAGGAGGTGGGTGGCTGGGCGCTGGGGGTGTTGCCCCGGATGGAGACGTCCAAGTTCGCTGCACACGGAACACGCAGACGCAGTGCATGTACGTGCTACGCGTGGGCAGGTACGTGAGCCTCTCGGTTCGATGGACGGATGCACGGCCGCGTGTGGCTGGCCGGCTTGGACGGATGAAGTGGCATTCTGACGAAAACTGCGCGGATCTCGGAGAAAATCGATCGGGTGTCTCTGCAGCTATAATTACATGTGTACAGTATAACTGAATTTATGTTACTATATATATATATATATGGATTTCAATAGAGTAAAATAAAATTAGATCTGTTATTCTGTACTCCCCTCAAGTCTTACATGGATTCGTCCTTGGACGAATATATTTTTGAAAACCCCTAAATGTGCCGCGTGAGAAATGGGATACAATTAATTGAGCTTGAGTGTCAAATTAAGTTTGCATTTATGGATTTGCAATTGGTTCAGTACATGTTTCCTTAAATACACTGTTGTGTATGTAGATAGCTGAGGGATTTAGATTGCAAAGATCTACATGGCGTTTGTTCGACACGAATAGAAACCAGCTTGATGTAAGTAATGCAGTGATTTAAAAAAAATAGAGGAAAAAAATTTCCAAATCATATTCACGTATATCAAACTTGTATCGAGTTCTAGACATCCACGTATACCAAACTTCTGTGGACTTAGATTGTCAAAATTGGGAGTAAATCGCTACAAAATCTAAGAATTTTTAAAATAATATTAATTTAAAAGATCATTACAAAAAAATATTCGGGTTTTTTTTTTTACAAAAACAGACCACTGTCGTCATTTAACATGGCGACAGAAGCCTGCTGCCATTTGAAATAACGACAATATGTCATTTACTACCAGTCGTCGTTCCAATTCCCTATCGTCATTTGGACTGACGATTTGCTTTAAAGAGTGTGCAAATCGTTGGTTTAAATGGCGACAGTTGAACTGGGTCTCTAGCTATATAGACCCTAAAAAATCGGATAAAAAGTTATTTTAATTCCAAAAAAAGAGAAGTGAGAGAGGAGAGGGGAGAAGTGACGTAGCGAAGCCGTAGCGGAGGAGATAGAGAGAGAGAAGAAGATCTGGTCGCCCATTTTCCAGTTAAATATTCTTGCAACTTTGTACATAAATTCGAAACATAGTAGATTAGCAAATAAAAATAATGATATAGAATTCAATGTATTAGATAGTTTTAGTTGTATTTGCAGTTTGATGTAGTATATCATTAGTTTTAGTTGTATTTGCAGTTTGATGCAGTACATCATTTTAGTTGTGTATAGTTTAGTTCATCGTGTAGATATTATTAATGGTACAGTACTCGAATGATTTAAAATAAATTTTGAAAAAATACTAAGCAAACTTTGTAGGTTTTCATTTTTCCACGGTAAATATTTTGTTAATACCAAAAATACTTTAAAAATTTAGAAAATAGCAAAACACCTCTACCAATTCTGTAAAAAAAAATACAAAATTGGTACATAGGGTATGTAAAAATGAACTAAAATATTGTCAAATTATTATTTTTGTTTCCATTTGTACATGGTAAATATTTAGTAAATACTGTAGACACTTTTTAAACAAGAAAAATAGTAAAATAACTATAACAAATCTATAACAATTGTAGAGTAGATAAATAGGGTATGTAAAGCTGAATCAAAATAATCTCAACTTAATTTTAGTTTATATATGCAAGCAGTAAATATTTTGTTAATGCTAAAAATACTTTTTGAACTAGAAAAATAGCAATACATATTTAAAATTTTATTTAAAAACCAGAGTTGCTACGTAGGGTATGTAGAGCTGAACTAAAATGTTGTCAACTTATTTTTTTTGTTTTCATTTGTACAAAGTAAATATTTTATAAATATTGGTGACACTTTTTAAACAAGTATAGTAGCAAGATATCTATAGAAATTTATTAAAATAGCAGAGTAGCTAAATAGGGTATGTAGAGCTTAATCAAAATAACCTCAACTTAATTTTGGTTTCCTTTTGAACACGGTAAATATTTTGTAAACAAGAAAAATAGCAAGATATCTATAAAAATTATATGAAAATTACAGAGTAGCTAAATAGGGTATGTAGACCTTAATCAAGATATCTATAAAAATTATATGAAAATTATAGAGTAGCTAAATAGGGTATGTAGACCTTAATTAAAATAGTTTCAACTTAATTTTGGTTTTCATTTGTACACAATAAATATTTTGTTAATACTGAAAATATATTTCAAACTAGGAAAACAGTAAGACATCTCGAAAAATTCTATAAAAAAACCAAAGTAGCTAAATAGGGTATATAGATGTTATTTAAAATATTGTGAACTTAATTTTAGTTTCCATCTGTAGACAGCAAGATACCCATAAAAATCTGTACGTCGATACAATTGTGTGCAGGTCAGTTTCATATGTGTTGCCAATCAAGCAATAATTGAATTAATTAGATATGTCACTTCTTATTACTTTTTGTATATGTTTCGTAGTATTTACAATGTATACACTGAATTTTCAGGTATGGAGGGTCCAGGAGACGCTGCGTAGTGGCCGTACGAGTTGCTTGACACGGCCGTTGACGCGAGTCAACGTAGCCGCCTCAGTACCATTCTCCCTTAGGAGGGCGAGACGGCGATTGATCTTGGCGCGTTGCGGCTGTGCACGCCCAGGAGGGCATGGGAGGGTGGACCCACGTTGGGTTTCAAGGTACGTGTATTTGTGACCTTCGTGTACTTAATTGGAGTCTAACTAGTGTGAGCGGACTCATGTATGTTCTTAATCCTTTCGACGTAGGTTGAGAGCATCAGGCCTCCTTCCACTAGTGAGGATGGTGGAGGCGATGTGGGAGCACGACTTAGAGCGCGCGGGCGGTGGCCGTACGTCGAGGTGGTTTCTGTACGACCAGTGCCTCCTAATGGCACTGGTTGACCCGTGGAGGTCGGGGACGTACACGTTCCACCTTCTGTGCTGGGAGATGGCACTGACGCTTCAGGACGTGACCTTCCTAACCGGGCTGCCTAGCGCGGGCTTCCCCTAGCGTCGCACGACATCTCGGCCACGTGGCACACATAGTTCCTCGCGAGGTTCCAGGGGGTGCTGCCTCCCAACACCGGCTAAGGGGAGTTCAACACTACCCACGGGATGTCACTGAAGTGGATCTTCCAGTTCTACGTAAGTTTTTATAACTCTTGTGTTTCTGCTTCTATTGCTTTGTTCAACTTAGTGATTTGTCTATGTCTTCTTGCAATCGGAGCGTATAGCAGAGGACGCACCCGAGTACACGGTGAGGAGGTATTTTGAGGCCTACTTGTTGTGGTTGTTCGGGTGGGTCATGTTTCTCAAGTCCCACGGCGACAGCGTCAACAAGCACATGATTGGCTACACACGCGAGCTTGCGGACTTGGAGGTGGAGGCAATCCAACCGTACCCATGGGGCCCGATGGTGCTGTGTGTCACGTACCACGCTCTGTGCGACGCATCCCACCAGCCTCGGGACAGCTCCATCCTCTCCAAATGGCCTCTACTTCTTCAGCTATGGCCATTCGAGCGTTTCCAGATCAAACAACCACAGCTAGACCAAGGAGCCTACACCACCGCCATCTACACCGACGACAACGTAGATCGGCCGACCATGGGTACGGTGTGGTGTCATTGACGAGTAGGTTTTTTTGAATATTTATTCTTTTTCGTAATGTAATTTTATTTTTTGTGCCAAGTTTCTGTTGTTTTATTCTACAGGTCGTCTTCACTTCGATCACTACGCACGCGGCCTACCCAGGCTACATTGCTATATTCAATCAGTTGACAGATGACCACGTCATCTAGATGTCGTACACCCCCGACAGGGTGTACGTGCATGCACCCCAAGGCCTGTTGAGCCTGTGCATGCGAGATAACGCGTACTGGTACAAGCGGAGGAACTTGGTGCATGATTTTTTTGTGAAGGAGTACCACGTGCACCGGGTGATGAACCAGCTCGGTCTGCGATAGGAGGTTCGATCCCATGGGGCGATTCTTGCCGAATGTCCATGGGTAAGTTCATGTTTTATTTATGTCGTACCATTTGCCTTACGTACCTACGAAATAATCATTTTGCCTTCCACAGGTATACTAGGAAGGGAGTACCTGCTACAACTTCCTGGGCTGACAGGATGCTCCCTTGGGTTGAGGGCTGGCTCCACGCCTTGGAGGACGTCGTCTAAGAGGATGCTCCCTACGACCCTATGATGTATGAGGAGTACATCGAGTGGTACTCTAGTTGGACAAGGGTTCGTTGTGTTAGGGTCATGGACGACCCACCATGACACGAGCCCGCAATGACCGACACATACCCCACCCAGCTAGAATCCACATTCCATCGCGTGGTACATATTGAATGGTCTATACTTCTTATTTGCTTCGTAAGTTTTTGATTTCTAACTTGTTAATTATGTGTAAAGGTCGATCTACAATGGGAGATGCATGAATTGCGACCTTCGTGTGTCATATGACGCTCGGAGAGTTCTTCAGCATGACGGTGCAGGAGAATAGAGAGGGCATGGACCACTTCGTACAGAAGACGAGACGAGGCATCCAACTTGCGTCTTGCCGTAGGCCGAGGGAGGTGGTGGACCCACCTGTGCATGGACGAGGGGCTGAGCCATGGTGCCTCACGCCCCACAACTTCTCACCCGGACGTGGCGGGCGGGTCCTCGTGGCACCATGCTAAGAATACCCTGGCACAGTTCGTAGGTCAACATGAAACACTCACGTCTGATTGTTTATTTCGAACTCCACTAATTACTAACGGAAGTTTTCTCTGACATGTCCTGAGTTCCACCTGTACACAGACAGGAGTACGCGGAGCTGTCCGCTGCTTTCATGCGACGAGGTATGTCTATCTTGTTTGCATGCATAACATACTGTTGGACCGAAAAGACGACTAGAGGGGTGGTGAATAGGAGTACGCTCTCTTTTTCATAAATAATGGATTCAATAAAACTTTACTCCAGTAGCTATAGAAGCTATGAAGATCAGTATATCAGTACAGCAGAAGACTAATATTGAATCTAATTTAAACCCCTAAGCAATAAGAGAAAATCAATAAAGATTAAAGCAAAATAATCTGCTGGCCGATCTGACCGCTTGGTAGATGGCGGTCGACCACGGTATTGTCGGTCCGGCCGGTGGGAACGCAGCGATCGACCATCGGGCTCCAGAACAGATCAAAACACCCGATGACGAAGATGCAAATAGGTGAAGCTTTTGATCTACTAATCCAAACTTGATGAAACTTGGAGCACACCTTCACTATGATATCAGGAAGCTATTCCAATCGAAGATTATGATAATTCTTGGAAGAATAGCGATCCTTTTCGATTTGATTGAAGAGAGGTTCAAAACCGGGTCAAAACTCTTGCTCGTGGGTGATTGATGATCAAGATGATACTAGATAGATTCCCACACGTCACAGCAAGCTAGATCACGTGAAGAAACCAAGCAAAAACTCACGTATCAAAGAAAGACCCAAAATCATCAAACCGAGAGAAAGAACACAATGAGACAAAACATTGATCAAACTTTCATTTGATTGATTGATATGATATGGGCTTACAGCCTCTCCATCAATGGAGGACAATGCTCAATCCAAGAGCACGAAAATCACATCAAACTATGAAGAACCTTAGCCTCCACAAAAGCTCTCCTTAAAAAAATTAGGGTTTACAAAAATTGCAAAAGAGACGAAGCAGAGGTGCAGCCACCTCCCTCTCCTATTTATAGTGAAGGCTTAGACCTTCTAGAAGTTTGACTCTATTGGGCTCCCGTTAAGGCTCAAAACAAACGGGACACATACGTACACATTTTAATGCGCCGTCTTTAACACCCATTGACCTAACTAGCTACACCTTGCGCCATCTTGCGCCTCGGATTAGCTAATAGGTCACCCTTGTCCATCTTGCACCACGCTTGAGTACATTGACCTCACTTTGCATCATCGATCGTTACGGACCTCAGCTCTCCAAGCCTAGTCCCGATCATCCTCGCCGTTGACCGTCGTTGACCACCAAGCAACCTGCACAACAATAGACAAAGTAAACCGAATTTGGGAATAAGTTCTTCACAACTTGATCCATATTAGTCAAAACATGCATCATGCAACATATGTGCCCTGAAACTCATGACTTGACCTAACAACCGAAAATCGCCGCCACGACGGGAGACGAACCAGTAAACCGGTCGACCGCCCTAGGGCTGTCGATCGCCCACCTCTGGCTGGTCGATCGCCACTATTAGCCGATCGGATCGCCAAGACGACTTAGCCGATTTTCAACCTCTGAAAACCGAAACCTACTGGAAATTTCAAACCAATAGAACTTTTGACTGGAGACTCTAAAAATTATGAGACCAATTGCAATAGAATCCCCTATGTTGCCTGCTACCTCTATTTTTGGTCCAGCTCAAACCAACACTTTCTGACATTGCCGGTCCGACCGCCGCTAGGGCCGGTCAGACCGATCTTGGACCGGTATGACCGCCGCCGCCGGCCGATCGGTTATGGCTCGACAACCACAAAGAATCGTGCCGAAAACACGTGAAACGATAAACCGTTAACGCCATTGCCGATTATCACATCATCCTAAGATCTGGAGCATATCCCCATGATATCCACACATACTATTTTATCTTTTTCGCCATGTTTACATGCATAACGTGTTGTTTCACAAATTGTACACCCCTTCGGGACGAGGAGGTGGTGTCGCATGAGAAATCACGCTCTAGGGACTTCGAGTTCGAGCAAGCGTGGACACTACAAATGACAGTATGTGGGCGCCGCGCGGCGAGAACAACCAAGTCTCTTGGGGCTTCACGGTTATGCAGTGCGCCGGAGCGAGCCAACCGTCTGGCACCCTCTCGCGGCACCCCTCAAGCTACTCATGTCGATAGGGTACCTCGGCCACTTGAGCCCTTGATGTACTCGTACCAGCGTCCGTAGCCACCCCGGACGAGGTCAGGGGCCATAGTGGGTACGCCCCAAGAGGGCCCGTGAGTATATATTTGTTCTTGTAAATATAAGTCATGCCATGTAAATGTTAATTTATATACAACTTACATTATGCTTGTATCGTGTTTTGATACTATTTGTTCTTATGTGTACAGGTAACCACGTGAGGGAGTCAGCATCGCGACACCCCACACTTTTGTAAAGTGAGATGACCGCACACTGCGACGCTACCACTTCAGACTGAAAAGACCACACTCTGACAAGCCACCTTTTCAAACATTAGAAACCGCACCCCGGTCACGCCACACACTGCCACTTTTTCAAACCGAGATGATAGCACACTACGACGCTACCTTTCCAGTCCGAAAAGTCCACACTCCGCTATGCCACCTTTTTTCAGACCGAAAAGACCGCACCCTGTCACGTCACAATTGCTACTTTTGTAGACCGAGATGATAACACACTGCGACGCTACCTTTTCAGGCCGAAAAGATCATACTTCATCGTGCCACCTTTTCAGACCGAAAAGACAACACCCTGTCATGCCACACGTTGCCAGTTTTGCAGACCGAGATAACAACACACTGCGACGCAACCTTTTCAGACCAAAAAGATCACACTCTACCACACCACCTTTTCAGACTGAAAAAAACACACCACGATATGCCACGCACTGCCACTTTTGCATATCGATATAACAATACACTGTAACGCTACTTTTTCAGACCGAAAACACCATATTCCACTATGCCACCTTTTCAGACTGGAAAGACCCCTTATAAAAGGAGGGAGAAGAAAACTGGTGGAGAAAAGAGCTGGAGGAGAACACCACACTACCACACCCAACACTTCACCAAAGCTTGGTTCACACAACAGAGAGGAAGGAGTGAAGGGATACGTGTAGGCTACACTAGCTTACAATTTAAAAATTCTACCACATAAACCAGGATGTCATGCAAGTAAGAGATCACAGATCGTTACCACCAAACGCACAATGCAGCAGGAGAAGAGTTGGAGTAGCCTGGTCCAACGAAGAGCGTGTCAAAGTAGTTGTCGTATTCGATCGTCCGACGTAGTTGATCATCCTCGCAGTCGAATATCCAGCGTAGTCGTCGCCGATCGTCTCCTCTAGCAACCGATCTCTTTCCTTGCAATGTCGCAGATCGTCCTCTACCGCAACAACAACCGCAGAGCACCTCTGCGATATCCACACGCATCTGGGCGGGAACACCGTGGTGTGCGGCACCAAGTCACAAGGGAAGTCTCTCTCAAAAAGATGGCGATTGGGGTTTGGAGCAACTCACGTCAACTCTTGTTGCGTGTCTACTCTGTATCATATATCTCCCAACAGCCTCAATCATGTCCTTAAATAATACCCGTGACAGATCCTATCCGTCTACTTTTGACGAATCGTATCTGTCCTGGTTTGTTCCAATCCGTTAAGTGTGTGACCTTGTAGGTTCATGTATAGTTCGGTTGTGACTCGGAAACCTTTTTCGACCACGAGTCGTTAGTGGTATCTAGCAGGACATAACGATTCCCGAATACATACAAATTATATCAAACGAAACTTAATGCAATATGATCCAGCCAGGTCCTCATCACTTACGACCAGCTCATATCTCTATATGACCTGTTTGTAACTCCTTACGACCAGGTTTCGACCACTTTGTGATTACGTTCGACTAGTCTACGACCAGCTCATATCTCCAAACGATCAGTCAGTAACTGATCGAACTAAGCAACATACTCGTTTATTATTCATTTGCCTCACAATATCTGGTTGAACTCTAGGTGAGATATTATGTCATCCATGGACTGTTCAATACTTTCTCGATCAAGTGTCAAATAACTTCATGTGATTGAACTCTTTGACCACCAGTGGCATGACCATGCACTTTCTTTATCCGACCACATCGAGGGGTCCAGAGACATCTCTCCTATTATGTTAGGAGGGGCAAATCCCATTTTCGACCAGTCACATTCCTCCGCATGTTTCATAGCATACTTGAAAGCTAGCTTTATGACTACCCGGCTACGGAGTTGCCTTTGGCAACCCCAAAGCGCACTCTTACATATGTAGAAAACCATGCTGATCTCAAGTCTAAGGATTATATACCATCATTGCTTGAGACCAACTGATGACATATGAAACATAACAATCTCAGCAGCGTCTCAAGATGGGTCAATCCAACACTATGTTCTCTAACATGTGTTGACATTATTGATTCGATGTCCCTATATCCATGACCAGCGAAACATGGTCATCAATCAATACATATGCTGGCCGATAGAGTCACTAGTGTTCCGTTTAGTGACTTTCGACCAGAGATACATTTAGAATGACATCATCATAAGTTAAAATAGCTTCACCAACAAATCACATACTCGTTAATCTTTATAACTTATGATTCATTCAATGAGCAAAATAACATTTATTCAATAACTCATAAACATAAACGCGATACAATCATCTCTATGATTGCCTTTAGGTCATATCACCAACAAGGAGATGTCAGACTCATCGGTGAACATCTACGCGAAGATGCCGCGGAAGCGCAAGTGGCTTGCTAAGAGGGCTAAACCTACCCGGATTATTCTATGAAGGATGTATCGGTACCACCGGAGTTTCCACACCCGCAATGTGTGTGCGAAGAACTGGCTAAGATCATCTAGTCCACACCTGGGGACCACCGATCGGCCGTACTACACGTGCAGGAGCATCCTCGTAAGCGAATCTTGCACGCACATGAATTTTTCACATGTTACGTTCCAATCCACATATCTCTAACTAAATCTGCGCATAATGGCAGTCGGAGATATGATGCAACTTCTTCCAATAGATCAACGGCCTAGACATATACGATAGGACGTTCATCAATCAGAAGTACATGTTAAACTATACGATGCGAGCCGAGATCTTCAAACGCTGAAAATCTTATATACCCGATACTATTGAAAATACACTGGAGGAGCCCAAGAAACCAAGGTGTTGGTAGAGGTCCTCCTAACAGGAAGCGGAATACAACCGGGCTGAGCGAGCGGCGGATAAGGGGAAGGTACCTGCTAGTGAGATCAGCGGCTGTCCTAGCGCTCCCCGTCGCCCGGGCGCAGTCCGGATCGAAGAGGTAAGTTATATTCAATTTACATCCTGATTATTAATTTGGCTCTGCGTTGTGCTATCCTAACATCATTCAATTGTCCAGTCCATCTCGTAGAACATGGCGGACTTCGAGACTGATCGACGCCACAGACAGTCCAGAGATAAGGGGAAGAGATCGATGGGCCTCTAGGACTAATCAATTTCATTCCAATCAATATTTTTCTAATTCCAAAAAGGTGCATATGTATCGTAGGTGTATTTTGGTTTGTTGATTCATGCATGTTGGTGTTTCTAATGTACGTAATCAAACCCAACGCGCTATGTAATTCACAATTAAATTATGAAGTTTTTCAAACTTACATATCTTTTTTTCTAAATATTCCGACTATTAAATATTACGGTATCTTTTCTCGAATGGATCGGTTCCACGAATAATACAATCGGGACAATAGCGTGCATGGCAACTCTAAACCATTTTTTTTTCATTTCGCTTCGAAGGGGTTCTGTTTGCGTTATTGCGCCGCCGAACCCGCGTTCCAAATTGTGCCACTGATCTCACATTTTGTTTTCTTCTCCAATTTCGGATTCCGAAATACACGGACACTTCAAGGTATTACCAACAAACTTCGTGAAATACACTAAATCTTTAGGATGAATTCTCTACACATAATTTTTTTTTTTAAAAAAATAGAGCCATTTCGCTATTCCAAATAGCGAGAGGTTTTTATCTCTAATTGAACTAGCGACAGGTTCTTGTCGTCAATTAGAATAGCGAAATTGTTATTTCGCCAGTTCAATTGGCGACGATAACCTTTTTTTACTATTTATTTTTTTAATTATCTTTTAAATTAGTATTATTTTAAAAAAAAATACCAAAAATCAAGGTAGAAGCCTTTACGCGTGGTATAAGAAACTGGGGTGGTTTATAGCTAATTTCAGTGGCGGAGGGAAGGGGTCCTGGCCTCCTCGTGAGTTCAAAGTTTGCAGCTTAGCTCGTTAGATTTCTAGAAATTGTTGATGGGTGTGACTCGGTCTGGTCCTGAGCCCCGCCACAGGCTAATTTTTCAACAAAAAAAAAAATCATCAGAATGCCAGCTGCTTCTTTTTCAAAGCGTCCTGTGCAAATGTTCAGCTTTTATCAGTTTATTCTATCCTTAGTATTTTCCTCAAACCACCGGACCCTCAAATATTCGAATGGGAAACGGATCATGGCTGATCCAGGTACGCATTAGCTCCCGTGCTACAGTACCCTCGTAACACACTGACTTTTTCTACCGTAAGTAAAGTTTTGATGCAGCTGACTAGCACTGTTCATCTAGGATGAGATCATTGTACAATGAGCAGAGGATACCGAACCGAATGAGATGGCGCACACAGCACAGCAGCAGCAGTACAGTGTACACCTTGCCCCCTGAGAGGTTCAATGAATCCAAGCAAATCCTGGTGATAGGGAGGGCAAAAACACGGACCCAAGTTGGGCAAGAATCTGCCTGCCCCTTGGAGCACCAAGGGAGCCCATCCACATAAAAACCAACCCAACTCCTCCCTCTCCCACCGCCACCCCCCACCGCACATCCCCTCCTTCCCTTCCCTTCCCCTCCCCGACTCCTCCGTTTCCGCCCCCATTTTTTCCCTGTCGCGGTCGGCGATAGGGTTCGGCGCGGCGGTGCTGCTGTTTGTCTTGTTCTTGTCTTGGTTCTTGCGGTGTCCCCTTCGTTTGCTGCTGCGTTCTTGTTCTTGGGCGAAACGGCATGCCTCCGTTCCATGACTACCGAGGTAAAGATCCTGAATTGGGAGTTTTTGGGTGCTTTTGCGAATTGTGTGTGTGGGGGGTCGGGAGGATTTGTAGCTGCGGCTGTCTTGGGTTTCTTGGCGTGTGCTTATTTGCTCGTTTCTTGGAGCAGATGGTGGGCTGCTTGTCCTGGAACCGCCGCCGGCTGCTCTGTTCGGCGGAGGCGTCCGGCCGCGAAAGCGCGCGCGCGTCACGGCCGTGCCCCCCTGCGCCTTAGCATTGGCTGCGGCTGAGGAGGGGGTGACGGCGGCAACCGCCAAGAAGCAGAAGCGGAGGGAGACGCCGCCCCTCGACGCGCTCCCGGACGAGTGCCTCTTCGAGATCCTGCGCCGCGTGCAGGGCGCCCGCGCGCGGGGCGCGTCCGCGTGCGTGTCCCGCCGCTGGCTCGCGCTCCTCGGCGGCATCCGCGCGTCCGAGATCAAGCGGGCCGAGGTCCCGGCCGTGCCGGACCTCAACCAGGAGTTCGTCGGCGAGGATGAGGACGAGGACGCCTCCATGCGCCCTGGCTGCCCCGAGAGGAGCCTCGAGGGCGAGGAAGCCACGGACGTCGCTCTCACGGCGGTGGCTGTCGCCGACGCCCTCAGCGGCCAACTGGAGAGCCTTGTTATCCGGGGGAGCTACCCGAAGCGCGGCGTCACCGACGTCGGCCTCTCCGCGGTCGCCCGTGGCTGCCCATCGCTCCGCTCGCTCGTCCTGTGGGATGTGCCGCAGGTGACAGATGCTGGCCTCGCTGAGATCGCCGCTGGGTGCCCCTCGCTGGAGAGGCTCGGCATCACTGACTGCCCGCTGATCACCGACAAGGGCCTCACCGCAGTTGCTCGGGGGTGCCCGGAAATGAAGATACTGACCATTGGGGCATGCCCTGGTGTTGCCAACGCGGGCCTCAAGGCGATTGGCCGGTGCTGCTCGAAGTTGCAGGCAGTAAACATCAAGAATTGTTCACATGTTGGTGACCAGGGTGTGTCTGGCCTCGTCTGCTCTGCAACCGCTTCGCTTGCCAAGGTCCGCCTCCAGGGTTTGAGCGTTACGGACGCTTCGCTTGCTGTGATCGGGTACTATGGAAAGGCGATCACGGACCTCACTCTCGCTCGCCTCCCTGCGGTTGGTGAGAGGGGTTTTTGGGTGATGGCAAATGCCCTTGGCTTGCAGAAGCTCAGGTGTATGAGTGTCACCTCCTGCCCAGGAGTCACTGATCTGGCAATTGCGTCTATTGCCAAGTTCTGCCCGAGCTTGAAGCAGCTTTACCTCAGGAAGTGCAGCCAGGTCTCGGATGGTCGTCTCAAGGATTTCGCGGAATCAGCGAAGGTTTTGGAGAATTTGCAGATTGAGGAATGCAATAGGGTTACTCTCATGGGCATTCTTGCTTTCCTCCTCAATTGCAGCCCGAGGTTTAAGGCTCTCTCTCTGGTCAAGTGCATTGGGATCAAGGACATCTATTCTGCACCTGCACAGCTTCCAGTGTGCAAGTCGCTTCGGTCCCTAACCATCAAGGATTGCCCGGGTTTCACAGATGCCAGCTTGGCTGTGGTCGGCATGATCTGCCCTCAGTTGGAGAATGTTGACTTAAGCGGTCTTGGTGCAATTACAGACAATGGGCTCCTTCCGTTGATCAAGAGTTCCGAAAGTGGGCTGGTCCATGTTGACTTGAATGGTTGCGACAATCTCACAGATATGGCTATTTCTGCCCTGGTGAAGGCACATGACAGTTCTCTTGCACACCTTAGTCTTGAAGGTTGCAGCAAGATAACTGATGCAACCCTGTTTGCCATTTCTGAGAGCTGCAGTCAGCTTGCCGAGCTTGATCTTTCAAACTGCATGGTTAGCGACTATGGTGTTGCGGTCTTGGCATCGGCGACACAGCTCAAACTTCGTGTCCTCTCACTGTCTGGCTGTTTGAAGGTCACCCAGAAGAGCGTTCCTTTCTTGGGCAGCATGTCTGCATCTTTGGAGGGCCTCAATCTACAGTTCAACTTCATTGGCAACCACAACATTGCATCATTGGAGAAGCAGCTCTGGTGGTGCGACATCCTTGCTTAGAGGAGCAAGAAGGCGATTAGTTGCTGGAGATGCTGGGTCATCCATCTCCAGATGCAAATATACGACCATAGCGGTAGTACTTCAGTCAAGCTTCATAGCGGTCGGGTTTTTGGCTCGCGTTCGAGCCATGGTGGCTTCCTTTGTCGTAGGGCCAGTTGCTTTCCAGGGGACATTTTAGCCAAGCGCTCATTTTTTGCAGGCATCCTCTTGGGAGGATGTCTGTTCCTTGAGCCTTCGGCTGCCATTAGTGTGGCGCCCTGTCCTTCTTTCCCAACCTAGGTCCTTGTGATTACAGTCATTTCCCCATGCTGTTTTTTCCTTAAGTGTTTGGAGATCAAATATTGTCAAAGTGTCTTCTTTTCCAGTATTTCTAGTTCTGGTTACAGAGTTGCAGACATCAACACTGCTGGGTTCATAGCAAGTCTATTTGTCGGTGTCGTAGTTGCTTAGCTCCAGTTCTTCGATGTGTGGGTGTCTGCAATCTCTTCCAGTGTGTATGGTTGTTCCAGCTCCAGTCTCATTCGGAGTCTGCAATATCGTCTGTAGTGCGTGTGCTGGTCATGGATGGTTGCTTTTTTACAGTGTCTGTAGGGGTCGCCTGATTTTCTTGGGGATCTGGCCTTTGCAAGGTGCATGCTAGAGGGCCTTGCCATGACAACCTTGTGTGGCTGTTTTTCTTCTCCAGATCCCTGGTTTTGCAGGCAGATGGTTGAGTACTGTAATCTTTGCAACTTTCCCAGAATAAATAAAATTCGTGTTCCCTTCCGAGTTCTATGCTTTGTAATCATATGATATTATCAAATAGTGAGATATTTTTACTGAATATGTACAGCAGTACAGTGTAAAACAAAAACCTAAAACTGCCCGTGTATGTCGCATCTTTGGGAGGCTGCCAGGGAGAGCAAGGTTCTACCTGTGAAATTCCTGTGAAGTTTCGCTGGCTGATTCCTCCTTTTCCTGGTGAGTTGCTAGTCTGCTGCACCGGCTGGCAACCGGTGAGCACGTTCATCCTCCCTGTCCTACGATTCTTTCCCTTTCTTGTTGCTTTTATTCCCCCCGTATACACGGGTTCATGCACTTATCCGTGGTTCGGTTCCTAATCTGACGTCATTGGAGTGACGAGATTACCGGTCTTTTATTTGAGCAAAGGCCGAAGCTTTTGCGTCCCAGATTTGACCTTTCAGGTTGGGGCAAGGTTCATCTTAAACTTTGGACTAAGATAGACAAGCAACATGACATGAAAGGTAAGTTTTTGGTTCGTATAATACTATTCGTATCACTTATAGTAATTTTTAATCTCTTTCGATGTTAATGCTAAAAATAGCACTTTCTATCGGGCTCTAGGGGTCGAACTCCCCATCACGCGTCACATATGAAATCTGGACCCCTGGGCACAGATTAGGCTGAGTCCGTCCCCCAACGACACGATAGAGGGCGGCACTGTCGTGCCCTAGAGCCACGAACGGCCCGAATCCATGCCTCCCTGCGAGGTGGTGTGGTTCCGCGAGTGGCGTGAAAAAAATAGATTAAAAAATTATTTTCAACACTGTTTGATACTATTTTTGTGATAATACATTTGAAACTGCGAGTGCTAGATAAAAAATAAGAAAAAAAAATCCAAAGAAAAAAATATTTTTTTAAAGTTTTAAATAGTATCAAATACTATCAAATAGTGTTGAAAATAATTTTTAAATCCATTTTTTTACTCCACTTGCGCCTCTCGCGGAACCATGCCACCTCCGTGCCCTTGGCATGGATTCGGCCGTCCATGGCTCCAGGCACGGCAGTGCCCTCTGCCGTGCCCCTAAGAGCTGAACTCGGCCTGATCCGTGCCTTAAGAGCTCGGATTTCATACGTGGTGCGTGGTGGGGAGTTCTGCCCCCTGAGGTACGGTGGATGATACAATTTTTGGTATTAACGTCGGGAGATGATCAAAATTGTTATTAGCGTGATAAATAGTATCATATAAGCCAAAAACTCCATAAAAGGGTGAGGGATTTGTTCAGCAGTAGTGATACTTTCTTTAGAGCAAGATGCATGGACGGTATCGTAGAGCCGTGGCCTTAGAGAATTGGAGAAGTTGCAAAATATCAGCCACTAATTTGATTGTAGCAGTAATACATGGTTTTCTGTTTGCTCATCATCTTTAATCATTTTATATATCGCAACATATCTAGGGCACATGACCCACTTACAGCCCTCGAATTTGATCTGGGTGGCCGTGATAACGGTGGGAGCTCCCCCATCCCACTTGTGCATTCTTGCAATTTACCCCTGTGCTCTCTCGTCATTTCCAGAAACAACTTCTTCCCCAGCCATTCGTTACCATAGCAGTGCCTTCCCCCATAGGACATAGCAGCGCCTCCTCCCAAATCTACTTAGGGTTGGGGTTTGGTGCACGCCGGCGCTGCCCCACCTACGTTCTCACAACTGCTTCATCTTCAAGCTTCTCATCGGCGGCGTGGCGGAGCCTTCTCCCAAATCGCATACAGCTTGGCCCATCGGGTCGTGGTGTCGCCCCCCGCCACCCCCGAAGCCGAGCTGTGCAATGGGGACGACGACAGTGACGGGATATGCACGGCGTGGGGCTGCAGCAACTCGCCTCAACTCACGCCCAAATCCAGATCTGATTCTGGTTCCGGTAGGCGCGCGTGTCTTGTTGTGTTGAGGCAAGCGTATTGAGTGTTCCAAGTGTTCTTTGCTATTTGTGCTCATGCGATGGCTGGATGTTAGCAGCCAGCAAGAATTTAGAGGATCCAAGAGGCAGCACAAAATTTGGGGTAGATTAGCATAGAATTTCAGAGGAAGGATCGGGGAATATAAGAGTTCTAGATCCAGAGTTTTCTTCTTCAACACCCATCACATCTCTCTCTCTCTCTCTTAATTACACAACATGATCCCACACACACTACACCGAATTACAACTGGCAGCTATCCAAATCACACACAAAGTGATCCACCAAATCGAACGGATGGACGCCTTGGCCGCACTGACCTCTTCCTGTCTTCCAGCTTCTCCTTCTCTGCTTCCCGCCGTTCCCTGTTCAGGTTAATTGCTCTTGTCGTAGTTTATTCATGTTTTCTTTGAATTTGCCTTTTTTTTGTAAGAAGGGACGTGAACAATGCCGCCAGATGCTTAATTTGTGGCACAACTCATTCACAACATCAAATTTACTGAGAAACATTGCATGGCACTTTGAACTTGTCCTTATGGGGGAAAATGCAACTCCAAACATAGGTCCATTCAGTTTAGTATCATCGTACCTGAATCCTGACAAAATATGTTGAACCCAGATAAGGTAGCTAGCCAGATATTCTCTCACCCCACTCATTTGTTCTCCATAGGCTATAACAAGGGTGCTCCAAACAAATGCTGACTTACCCTATGGATCCCTAGATGATAGAATTACGTGCACTGTGCAGGTGAAGTCCCCTCTCTTTCAAATCTCAGCATAGCATATTATTCATTTGCTGGGGAGCTCTCCCTCTGTAACACAGCCCAATTCAGGCCGTGTTTGGGATAGTGTAGGATCATAGATGCATATAAACAATAATTAAACATCCATACCAACCTGGTTAGCCCTTTTATGCAAGCAACTTTATGGTGCCGCTAATGGTATCAGAGTGCTACCTCATGCGTGAACCTGAGAAAGGGGAAGGTGCAGGGGCGCAAGACAGCGGCGCAGAAGGGCAGGAGCAGGGGTGTCAGCACCAGACCTATTGAAGCCTGAAGAGGAAGATGCGAGCAGGAAAGTTCAGAGAAATCGGCTGAGGAAGATGAATACGGACGAGATCTAACGGTCCATCTTCACTGATACCCCTTCGCGTAGAATCAACGGCTCACACTGATTTTCGCTATTTACCCTGTAGCTTTCTGTTTTACCATGAACATACTTTATCTCCTTTTGTCAGAACTTTGTAATTTCCATTTCTACTTTCACAGTGCTGTCGAACCCCTTTTAAACGGGAAAATGGAATGGAAAGAGCATATCCTATTATCCCATACAATTAGTTGTAGCACTATTAGTCGATCTACCGTACTTCTTTCCCATTCATGTTCTTTCTGTTCTGTTTTGATCTGAGGATTTGACAAATTGGTATCAGAGTTTTCGATCTTTGGAAGACTGGAGGAAGGTTGGTGAACGTTGTTCACTGTAAAATCCCTAATCCATCAAGTTCCATTAGCATCGTGGATTGGAAACGAGGTAAGAACGGAATCTGAATCTTGAAGAGATTTTTGTTCATCTGTTCTGTTCTGCGAAGGAAGAAATGACCAAGACTGCGATGAGGGCGGAAGGAGAAGTTTCAGATTTAAGTGCTGTGAGGCAGGAAGCCATTGATGCGAAGAACAAGGTAGAGTTGGTTCAACAACATGTAGGAGAGTTACAGATCCAAGTGTCTGGTATGCAGACCCAGATGGATAGAATAGAATCCATGATACAGGGATTGTCCGACATGTCAAATAGAATGCCTGAGACCCAAGTGGGTAGTAATGTACACAACAGAAGAAGAGAGAATCTGGCAAGAAGCCCGACTGATACAGTAGCCGCCTAGGAATATGAAGTGGACAATATGAGAAGATTTAAAACTCTTAACCCGGTGCAAGTGAACAGTACGCAGGGAGTTCAATTCAATTCCATCCCATAGGTTAACTACTACCCTCCCTCTATAGGGCACTCGGCTGCACCTGTCAACTGGGAACATAATGCATCACCCACAGCTATTCATCATTCTTCCTCACTTAATCATATGCATTCTGAAGGAGATCAGTATTATGCTAGACAGTGGAATCATAATCCTAGTAGTGACAGAGTTAACAACTTTTACAAAACCATAGCCAGAGGACCTAAGATTGATTTTCAGAGGTTTGATGGCAGCAATCCACTGGAATGGAATAGATAAAGTGAGACCTATTTTGCAATGGCTAATGTTCCTGATGAGGCTAAGTTTGATCTAGCACAAATGTATATGACCGGGAGAGCAGATAACTGGTTGAGGAGTACTGGGCTCCTCTGGAATCCTCCACCCTGGGCCCAATTTTGCAGAATGATCTGTGATCGGTTCGCTCAGTTTAGTGGATATGAAGTATTGGAAAACTTTCATGCAGTCAAACAATATAACTCAAGTATATCAGAATACATTGATAGATTTGAGGAACTGATGGCAGTGTACAAGAGTGAGAACCCCTTACAGAATGAGCAGTTCTTTGTGAAATGTTTTGTGAATGGGCTGAGACAGGAAATCAAACATTATCTCAAACCATCGAAACCTCAGGCCTTATGTGAAGCATACTGGATGGCCAAGGACATGGAAAAGGCTACTAGAGCAGTGGCCCGGAGAGGGGTTAGCAGTAGCACTAGTGGGCAACAAAAAGGGGGACAACCAACTCATCTGAACAAAGTTACCAGTATTCATAAGAAGTGGGAGGCAAGAATCAAACCCTTTTATCCCAGGAGTGTGTAGGTACTGTAGGGGAAAATGGTTCATGGGACACAAATGTAAGCAATATCAGAGTGTGAACTTAATGGTTTCTGAGACTGATAATGGACCTCAATACGAAGAAGAAGCGGAAGAAAAGGTTCCAGAGACAAATGAAGAATCAGATTCCAACCAAGAGGCATAAAATCAATTAATGCACATCTCGGTGAATGCAGCTCAAGGTTTGAATCAAACTGCTACTTACACTGTAACTGTATGCATGAAAGGGAAGAGAGGAGTGGCTCTTGTAGATAGTGGCAGTACACATATATTTATCGACCTTATATTTGCTCTTAAGACTTCTTGCAACATCCAACACAATACCATGCAGAGAATTACAGTGGCAGGAGGAGGAGTGATATTATCTGGATCCCATATACCTAACAGTGAATACTCCATCAATGGACAAGTCTTCCATAATTCATTCAAGATAATACAATTACGAGGTTATGATGTAGTATTGGGGTGTGATTGGATAAGTCAGCATAGTCCTATCCTATTGGACCTTAAAACCAGGAAGTTAGTCATACAGAAGGAGGGATTAACTGAAGTAGTGCTGGATGAACAGAAATTGTCAAGTCTCCTGAACTGCTGGAATCTCAGGCACTTGACAAATTATCAAGGAAAGGTATTTCTGGATATATAGTGGAATTGCAAGCCATGAAAGGGGAGGAACAAACTCGGGAAATTCAGCAACCTTACCAGGAATTGGTTCACAAATATGAAGATGTTTTTGAGGAACCTAGGGAGTTACCACTCGAAAGGAGCTGTGACCATGCTATACCTCTCAAGGGAGGAATGGAACCCCCAAATGTCAGACCTTATAGAGTTCCCCATAAGCAAAAGGAAGAGATGGAACAACAAATACAAAGGATGTTAGAAGCTTCCATTATCCGACCAAGCGCTAGCCCATATGCCTCGCCGGCCATTCTTGTCAAAAAGAAAGACAAAACTTGGAGATTATGTATTGATTACAGAAGGTTAAACGCACAAACCATTAAGAATAAGTATCCTATACCAGTGATTGATGATCTGCTTGATGAATTGCATGGAGCCACCATATTCAGTAAATTGGACTTGAGGTCGGGGTATCATCAAATCAGGATGAGCACAGAGGATGTCAGCAAAACTGCTTTTAGGACGTATTTGGGACATTATGAATATTTAGTTATGCCTTTCGGTTTAACTAACGCCCCCGCCACTTTTCAATCCCTAATGAATGACATTTTTGCCAAGTATTTGAGGAAGTTTGTCCTAGTATTTTTTGACGATATTTTGATATATAGTAAAACTGAAAGGGATCACTTGAACCATTTGACTATTGTTCTGGAACTGCTAAGATAGCACAAGCTTTTTGCCAAGCTAACCAAGTGTGTAATTGCCACCTCCCAAGTGGGGTACCTTGGACATGTAATCTCTGGACATGGGGTAGCTACAGACCCGAAGAAAATCAGTGCAATCCTTGACTGGCCCAAGCCCAAAGATGTATCCCAGTTGAGAAGTTTCTTGGGTATGACTGGCTATTATAGAAGATTTGTAATAAATTACGGTCTCATCTGCCGACCTCTACACGATATGTTAAAGAAGGGTGGATTTGATTGGCAGAAAAAGCAAGATGAAGCCTTTGAGAGTTTAAAGAAATGCATGACTACTGCACCAGTATTGGCACTACCTGATTTCACTGATGCTTTCACCATTGAAACTGATGCTAGTGGGAAGGCAATTGGAGGAGTTCTTATGCAAAAGGGGGGGCCCATTGCATACTTTAGCAAAACCCTTGGGGTGAGAGCAGCAATCCTTTCCACTTATGATAAGGAGGCAATGGCTATAATTGAATCTTTGAAAAGATGGAGGCATTACTTATTGGGTAATCAGTTAGTGATTAAAACCGACCAACAAAGTCTCAAGTTTATGGTCAAGCGAAAGGTAACGGAGGAATACAACACAAACTAATGTTGAGATTATTGGAGTTTGATTATATCATTGAGTACAAAGGGCAAGGAAAACAAGGTGGCGACGCCTTGTCAAGGAGGGATGAACCCTCTGTCATGGCTATTTCCATGGCTGTTCCTGTGTGGATGGAAGCAATTGAAAATAGCTATTTGGAAGATGCAAACTGCAGAGAATTGAAAGAGCAACTTGCTGTTTGCCAAAATCCTGAATCGGGGTACACTTATCATTCTGGAGTTCTCAGGTATAAAGGAAGAATATATGTGGGCAAAGATACCGAACTGAGGCAGAACATTATTGGGTCCTTACATGCATCTGCTATAGGGGGACATCCTGGAAGAGTTGCTACTTATCAAAGAATCAAAAACCTCTTTTATTGGCCGGGTATGAAAAGAGAGATTCATACTTATGTGCAAGAATGCGCGGTTTGTCAACCCTCCAAGTCTGAACATTGCCACTACCCTGGGCTATTGGAACCGTTGCCTGTTCCAGATATGGCATGGACGCATATAGCTATGGACTTCATTGAGGGATTGCCCAAATAAAAGGGAAAAGAGGTAATCTTTGTGGTAGTTGACCAATTTACTAAGTATGCCCATTTTATTCCATTATCTCATCCATATACGGTCCACACAGTCACCCAAGCCTTCATTGATAATGTATTCAAATTGCATGGATTTCCAGTAGCTATAGTATCAGACAGAGATAGAATCTTCACTAGCAAATTATGGCAGGAGATTTTCAAAGCTTTGAAGATCCAACTGAGGTTTAGTACAGCTTATCACCCACAGTCCGACGGGCAAACCGAAAGAGTCAATCAGTGTGTAGAGTCCTATTTAAGATGCATGGCGTTCCAAGAACCGAGGAACTGGCTTTCTTGGTTATCGCTGTCGGAGTGGTGGTATAACACCACATTTCATACCTCCCTCAAGATATCTCCCTTCCAAACTCTTTACGGGTTTCCACCTCCATTAATAAGTGAGTAGTAGTACCCGGTCCTAAAGAGGAGGAGGCAAAGAACTTTCTGGACAGAAAACAGACAATGTTGAGAAGGTTGAAAGACAACCTGGCTCAAGCCCAGTCAAGGATGAAAAAGTATGCTGATAGAAACAGGATTGAGAGACACTTTGCAGTTGGAGACATGGTCTACTTGAAGATGCAACCCTACTGAACAGCTGCATTTCGATTCAAAAACACCTTAAAACTCACAAGTAGGTTTTATGGACCTTTCAGGATAATACAGAGGATTGGCAAGGTGGCATACAAACTACAATTACCTGAAGGAGTAGGGATCCATCCAGTTTTCCATGTCAGTCAGCTTAAGAAACATTGTGGATCATATGCTATTCCAAGCCCGGATCTGCCCTTGGTGGAACAGATGGGAGGATTAAAACCGAACCTCAGCAAGTTTTGGAAACTAGAGCTTTGCCAAGGAACAACAACCTGGTGACACAGTGGTTGATTCAGTGGGTTAGCTTACCAGTTGAGGGGGCATAATGGGAAGACGCGAGCTTTATCAAGACTACTTTCCCAGGGTTCTACTCTCAAACTATTCGATCTTGGTTTCCCGATTCTAACACTTGAGGACAAGTGAAAGGTTAGGGGAGGGCACTATCAGCACCAGACCTATTGAAGCCTGAAGAGGAAGATGCGAGCAGGAAAGTTCAGAGAAATCGGCTGAGGAAGATGAATACGGACGAGATCTAACGGTCCATCTTCACTGATACCCCTTCGCGTGGAATCAACGGCTCACACTGATTTTCATTATTTACCCTGTAGCTTTCTGTTTTACCATGAACAGACTTTATCTCCTTTTGTCAGAACTTTGTAATTTCCGTTTCTACTTTCACCGTGCTGTCGAACCCCTTTTAAACAGGAAAATGGAATGGAAAGAGCATATCCTATTATCCCATACAATTAGTTGTAGCACTATTAGTCGATCTTCCGTACTTCTTTCCCATTCCTGTTCTTTTTGTTCTGTTTTGATATGAGGATTTGACAAGGGGGCACGACGACTGGGGGCAGCGAGAGGGGGCGCAGGGGGGAACCGGCTGGCTCTCCCAAACCCTAGCTCGGTGGGGAAGGGCCCTCCATTTGGTTTGTTCTAAGGGACGAGGGATGGGAAGAAAGACTTCCCATGTGGGGTTTTCGCAAAAGGCGTTAAGTGGGAGGTAGGATTTGGATAGCTCGTAACAATGGATTTTCACTATATCCTTCACCTTGTAAATATGCATAAAAAACCTCCGTGCATTTTAGGTTTGAAAGGTCCTACAGTGCTGTTTGATGCAACATGCAGTTTTTTTGTGAAATAATGTTCGGTTTCTGTTGTGGTATATATATACAACACCCATGAGAACTCTCTTGAGATGCAATGGTAGGCACCAAGGATAGAAAACCCGGCACCGGTACAAATCTCGGCCGGCGGGCGGTGCTGGTTACCAGAAATTCTTGAAAAAAAATCGGTCCTTTTTCAAAAACTGAATTTTGAATCATTGTTTCTTCATCAGACGGTGGATTTTCTGTTTCTTCGTCGCTTCCCACAATATCCTCCTCAATGATATTTTTCTTCTTCTTATCAGGTACTAGTTTCTTTGTTTGTGTAAGTGAGGCAAAGTTCGCAACTAATTTTTTAGTTAGTTGGCTGCAATATTTCTTTTTCCCAAGATAACTCTTGCCAATATTTTCCTTTATCAATTGCTTCAACAGTTGATCATCTAGTGCTTTATACAGTTCCTTCTCAGGGATAGCATCAACTACAATTGTGGATGGCATGAGGGGCTCCCCTTCCTCGTCTAGTAGGGGCTCCGATTGTACCATGGAGCTATCAAGCCACTCATGGATTGGGTTCTCTCTGTCGTACATAGTGACATTAATTAGATCGTCAAAACAATCTACATCTCTATCTTCATTCATAGTATCATGCTTTTGCAATCGTAGCCTTAAATTGTAGTGGACATATACGAGCTTCTGCAGTTTCTTGTACCCAAGACGGTTCCTCAATTGTGTATGCACCAAAGCAAACGTACTCCAATTCCGTTCACATCCACAGAAAACACATTGTAAGACAATCGGTAAGATATTTTTTTGTAGTGTTGGTGTCCTGCTCCAAACGTCATCCACAAGTAACATGAAAATTATATTAAACTCATAGTGATGGTTGATTTTCTCTGTATATATAAGTTGATAACAACATACCTACAGTATAACGACTAGCACTAATGTAAGCCTCATTTGAAGCAAATATGCCTCATCGATTACGATATAATTCTACCTCACCTAGAGCATGCACTACCTCATCGGGTGTATTGACTATTCTTGAATTGCTTTTGTCAGGGAAACGACAAGGGTTGAGTTCTTTCTCAAATCATATAGGTTATGGCTTTGCGGGTTTAGCAACGATGTTGTTCAAACACACTTAGAATGTTAGAAAAAAAATACAACAAATATATTTTATGTGTTTGGATTTAGAAAACTATCTACTTGCTTGGAATCATATAGGTGCAGTTCTTCATCATTTCAATTTTTCTATTAATCAGCTCTATAACACGACATAGGTAGCATCATCTTCTTTCAATACATCTTTAAGTTCAAATTGGAGGTCATATGTTTTTGCAATCATTCCTACCACTGTTTCGGATTTCTGTTGGTATACAAATCTTAGTAGTCGATAAATTGGTTCTACTAATTTAATAACCCAATCCACACTGGACCACCATTGTTTACCTGTGAGACGGGAATACATGTATTCTCCTTCTTCGATCATGCTCAAATGGTTGAAGCTCCACACATTTGATACCATCAACTTCATGAACTTATCTTTTCTATCCCAAAAACTTTTCAAGAAAATAAATGTCGTTCCAAACTTTGTGGCGTTTGGATAAACTATCTCTCCTCCAATTTGTTGTCATATTTCATTATGGGGGCGTCTGTAGTTGTATAGGAACTGACAAATCCTCTTGGCCACCTTGACAACTCCAGCAACCCCCTTGAACTGGCCAATATCCTTCAACATGAGGTTGACAGTATGCGTTGCACATGGCTGCTAGACTAAAGTTGGATACTCTTCAATTACAAGTTGACATGCTTTCTTGTAGTTTGCACCATTGTCAGTCGCAATCTGCATAATATATTGAACTCCAACTTCGTTCACAACTTTGTGTATCTCACGATACAAAAAGTCAGCATTTTGTATCTCACCAGTTGCATTCACTGACTTATGAAAAAAAAAATTATTCCATTGCAATACAACATGAAGTTAATAATACTCATTTGTGTAGATCCTGTCTATGAATCACACATGATGGAGACTCTATATATACCCCAGTCATCTTTGAATTGTTAAACATACTGCTTTATCTCTTGTTCGTTAGCATCAAGTATGGCTATCGATTTCATGGTCTCTTAGTGATACAACGCCTTGACCAAGCTCTTGTGTAACTTTGATGGTAGCACGAAAATAATGACACACTGCTTTTTTTTCCAGCAATGTAATTACTATGAAGCCACTTAGACTAAATTTTTTCAAGTTTTAACTTTGATTCTCTATTAAGTGTTGTATCAATGCGGGGTTGGAGGGGTGTCCGACTGCGCAAAATATCATAATCAACTCTCACGGACTGTGACCTGCCAAACATCTTAGAAATGGTATTGCTTCCTGCCAAACATCCTAGAAATGGTATTGCTTCATGTACCACTTCCACTTCTACTTCCACTGTCATCACCATGTTCAAACGTTGCACCCCTAACTTTTGCCCTTTGTTGGAGCTAGTGTACCTCCAATGACTCTCGGCAAGCTCATTCTATCTGCATTTCCTCATTATCATCGAAGACATCTTGAGATGATGAACCACGAGCTACAGGCTTTCTAGCAGCTTGCTCCATTTGCAGTCGTTCATCTTTAGTAGATTTCTTTCTTGCCTTCGCTTCTTCAATACTTGCCAGCATGAGCCTTCGGACTTCCGCCGGAACACCAGTGCTAAGAATAACATCCCCGTGTTTCCCAGCAAGATGTTCTTTTAGGCGGGTGACACCTCCGCCTGATATGGTAATATTACAATATTTGTACTTCCAACCAACACCTCCGAGTCTCTCTCCATACTCCTAAACATTGATAGATTGATGAGTCATCACCTACAATAATACATACCACAATGTGTTCAGTATGACTATCATGGCCATGTGAGTTGAATCACAAATGAACATCTTAATAATAGAGCTACTCATCAACCTAGGGAGTTTATCCTTGGTCCTGACTATATCTGAATATAGAAATGCTAACATGGACTAAATACAATAATGAGCGGGTAATCAATAGGCTATTTCTAATATCAAACTGTATTTAGTATGCCCTCGGATTAGCGTTGGTACATATATTTTTTTTGTTGAACCAACAAACCCTTGATCAAACATTTATGTTGGAAACCCTATTGACCAAACAATCAAGTCTAATCTGTAATCTCTGTCATTACAAACAATTCAAGATTTAATGTGTCCCAACTACCATGTTAACTACTCAGTTGGAAATATGGAGAGAAACTCACCGGCGTCTAACTGATGCTGCTCTTCTCCTTCCTTCCTTGCTTGCCGCCGCCGCTGCTTGCTACTGCTATTGCAAATCAAGAAGGGGCCAGGGACAAGTGTGCTGCTACTGCTACAGCAAAAGCAAGAGGAAGAAGTGTGATGCTGCTGCTACGGTAGCAAAAGCAAGAGGGAGGAGAGCATCCAATGCAAAAGCAAGAGGGGGGAGACAAGCCAAAGGCAAGAGGGAGATAGCCAGACAGGCACATGTGTAGGGGCTGCTGCTGTAAAAGCAAGAGGGAGGCAGGCACATGTGTAGGGGATGTAGTCATGTAGGCATCCAGTGTGCTTTCCAATTCTAAAAACCGTCCAGGACTTGCTAATACAATAATTCAAGTATATTTAGCTCATACAATATGTAGTTTAGCATAAAAAATGTCTAAACCAACCGAGGAAGGACACTATACAGTCAAAATTTCAATTTCAAATTTGAATATTTTCGGTCGGTGTTTTTCTACCTGGACCAACTAGTAGAACTAGTTGTCGCCGGTAACCGATCGTTTTTTCCATGGTCGGCATACAAGGTTGTGAACCTACTCATCTAAGTTCGAGTCTCACTTCTACATTAAATTTGAAATGCGAGGGAATAATTCATGTCCAATCACATCTCAAAATATATACAACACCCACTTGTTGCTAAGATCTCCTTTCATCCAGGGTCGTGCGACAGGCTATAAAGCACAAGATGCGATAGCAAAGTTGACCACGGCAACACGACGAAGAAGATGATAAACTCGGTAAATATAGAAGATGTCAAATCAAGCTGAAGTGGAATAGATAGAAGCATGATGTCGCATATCGTAGCCCAAGACGGTGGGGCGCAGTGCACAAGAAGCGCAATGAAGGCACAATACAAAAAAAAAAGCACGACACAATGCACTAGAAACGCAACGGAGGCGCAGTGTGGAAGAAGCATGACGCAATGCACAAGAAGCATAACAAAGATACAGTGCAGAAGAAGCGTGGAGGCCTTAAAAGCTTAGGGCGGCGGATCAGCAACGGCTCAAAGAAAATAGCAACGACTGCTTTCATGCAAAAAAATCTATACTTCTATGACTGATAATAAATTTGGGGACTCGCAGGGTTTAGACGAACTTACAAATAAAAAGTTACGAACTTGGATATACACGACGAAAGAAAACGACACAAATAAAAAAATACTAATTAGCAGCAACTTAATCACGTAATACGATGCTGGCACAACCGCACAAACCGCAGAGCCATCCGACTCAAGAATAGCATCTTGTGCATCCTTGTGGTCATCAAAGTCAATAGAGGCAAGCACAGAGCCAACGCTCAAGATGTAGAGCAGCCAGGCTTCTAATAATAAGACGATTGTCTTGGAGCAGCGGTTTGGCTTATACTTTCTTGTCCTCCCGTACAACCCGAACAGCAAAGCAATCTGTTGTGAGTGACTTGCTTTTCCTGAGCTGTGTCTTGTCCAATTACCACGGATGTGCGGAGATACCAATACAGACGGAAGGCTCACGAACAGATCCCGGACGAAGAGAGCCATAGTCGCACGGGATACACAGACGAATAGACGCCGGCTGTCGCTCGCGATGCGGCGTCCACTATCGAGACGTGGCTGCTTCTTTGACAGACGGACTACGACGTGCACCACAGATGATGAAATAGATGTTGTGCGCAGCTCGTCGAGGTCGTCGTCCGGGAGATCCAAGCATGCTACGACGAGAGGTGTCCTCGAGAGCAAAGATCAATCCTCTCAGGGACAACAGTAGCGGAGAACAGGTAAAGGCTGAGAGACAGCGGCCGCTATAAGAAACTCTAGCCTTAACTTTAATATCATGTTATGAATATTATGTGTATATTGAAGAGATCTAATTGGCAATATATGTAAGGTACAAAAGGACACAAGTTTAAACCCTAAAATAATAGAAAATACTACAAATACCCTTATATCCTTAACAATTTTCACCGGTCGTTCTAGAGTATAGGCAGCAGAATGGTTTGCGCTTCCAAAATCGGATACTCAAGTGTTACAAACATTTACAAGATTTGGCATTGGTACAGTGGCACCTAAGCCACCTTATTGCCTAGGGGCATAACCTAGAGGAGATTGATGTTCCTGTTTCATACAGACTGCACAATTGGCACTATATATACAAGCAATCAACACTAACAGTACTACCAAACATCTAGTGCAGTAGGCGGCCTTATCTGATGATCTGATCCACTAATGACAGCTATGGTACATACAGTGCCTCCAAAAGCAACTTCAAGGAACAACTGAATTCCCGCTTTAAAAGGGCAATGCCGGCTGCACCAGAAAGTCGCCAACTTGACAACTAGAAATCCATCGCTGTAGATGTTACTGCAATAATGCGAGGCTAGCAGGCGGTCGTCCTCAGCAATGTAGATTTTGCAGAAACCTCTCTTGGCCTCCAGATTATGCTGTCCAATTTGCTGTATAAGTTCTTGTAAAACTGCATTGAGTTTAGCAGCAGTTAGCCAGTTAGCACTTAGCAGTCATTAAGGATGGATCAGGAGGCAGAACGAAGAAAAACCTCCTTTAAACTAGAGCATTCTGTTAATGATATAGATATATCGCTTTTCAAATTTCCGAACTTTTCTAGGATATCAAACTGCTCATATTCATAATTTCATATAGCCATTGCTTTCTTTTTAGACAAACTTCAAGCCTAGCACACATGCACAGGGATGCACATGTGTTCTTATCCATAAATTGACGATCGATATATCATGCAACTTCTCATAGCATCAAGTTTACAAATGACTTACGGTTTCTTGTGGCAATTTTATGTTTGGTGAGCAGAATTCATCACATTTAGTGTATTTTGCAACTAAAGAATTATTGTCCCTACACAGATACCCTCTCACCATACAGCCAGCCGTAACTAGGAAAGCTATCTGGCAATACTGAATTTTTCCACAATGATGTTCGTCAACCACAATAATGCCCAACAATTCGATGAGGATAGAGGATGAGATGCAAAAGGAACAGACCCTGTGGTATTCCAGAGTGTCACCAGCGGCCTTTCGAACATCAACCATGAAAAGAGAAGGAGCAACTTCAAAAACCTGAAAATAATGCACTTCAAAGCATGAGAATGCTAGCAAAATGTTGTTTGTGAACAAGTAACAAACTAAAGGCCTGGATAAGATCACCTCTAGAACAACAGCAAATGGGCTCATTCTGTTTGACGATACCCCTTCAAGCCGCAACTGCAGAAAAAGTAAGAAATAAGCATCAATACATTATCAAGATTAACAAAAGCTTATTTATCCAAGAGTTGTTCGTTGAAGCAATTTTTCCACAATTACCCTGTAATTCTGGGAATGGACCTTGAGACCCATGGACTTGGCAGCAACTTCAATTGTAACTACTATTGTCTTTGCTGGTTTCCTCGAGACAAAACGAGTTTGACGTTTGACATACTCCTATAAATAAAAAAATCCACCATTATGGCTTCTACAGACACATGAATACTCCATGTGATGAAAGAGGAATCAGACAAACTAATATGCCAGTTATCCATGAGCACTGCAGTTATGCATACAACAAACACCAAATAAACAAGTGACATCCAAACAAAAATGACAAAGCACAAAAGGATATATTTTCCACATAAATATTAAACTAAGACAAATTAAGCATGTATTGGAAGATCTGCAATAGCATGTGAGCACACAAAACACTGAAATGTAGGTGTATCTTCTTTGCGCTACATGAAACAATTGCCACTAGGATTCTGAATATATGGTTGGAGCGTCCAAACATTCTTAACACTAAACAGGTGTGATTTAAAGACTACGGAAATTAGAGAGAAATAGGGGACCAACAGGTGCATAAATCTATAGATTAATTAGAATATAGTTCCAAAACAATTGATAATACCAACTACCAAGACCAAACACAGGTCAGGTTAATTCGTTTTCCTTAATATATATAATAGATAGGTAAATTACATAAGGCACCCACATCAAGAACGGTTCGATATATCGTGTATGATCGATGTGAATTTTGGAGAGAGAGAGTAGCGCTATCCTAGACCCCACCTTAGAATAACTATTCTACACCTAGCTTCCACTCAACCCGTGGACTCAAAACCCACATGTTCCCACCCCGTGGGCTGACGTGATGAGATGTTATATACTTTTTTTATTGAGTATGTAAGCAGTGCAGTAAATTTGCACAAAAAGGTAGTAAAATCCGACTATAACTACAGTAGGCAGATACTAAAAATTGTAGTAGAAATAAAACTAAACTACAGTACATAGAGATCAAAACTACAGTAAATACAGGGCCAACGACTGCAGTAGACTACCAAAAAAATGCAGTAAACACATAACCAAATTGTAGTAGCAGGATCCCACATATGCTAGCCATCCCACCCACATGGACCGGTGTGATGAGATGTTAGATGTTTTACTTTATTGAGTATGTACACAGTGCAGTAAACTTGCACAAAAAAGTAGTATAATCCAACTATAATTGCAGTAGCAGATACTAAAAATTGTAGTAGACAGAAAACTAAACTACAATATATAGAGATCAAAACTGCACTAGATACAGGACCAATGACTATGGTAGACACTACCAAAAAATTGCAGTAGACACGTAACCAAACTATGGTAGCGGGTCCCACATGTGCTAGCCATCCCACCCACATGGGCTGGTGTGATGAGATGTTAGATGCTTTTATTTTATTGAGTATGTCCGCAATACAGTAAACTTGTATAAAAAAAAGTAGTAAAATCCTACTATAACTGAAGTTGGCACATACTAAAATTTGTAGTAGACATAAAACTAAACCACAGTACAGAGAGACCAAAACTGCAGTAGATATTGGACCAACAATTGTAGACATATAACAAAAGTTGCAGCAAACGCATACCAAACTGCAGTGTACAAAAGACCAAAAACTGCAGTACAGACATACATAGAGAGCAGTAGACACAAGACAATGACTGATCTGTCTGAGCGAGGGGAGTAGAAAGAGAAACGTGTGTTGATTTCAAACTTTGAAGGGCGATATCTCCTAGACCAATGATCCGATTTTCGATCCGTTTGCATTTTTGTGCACCAAAAAAATAGCTTAACAAAATGAGATTCATATCGAATATGTTTTAGTGATGTTAGCATCGGTGCATTACACAACAGGTGCAATATTACTGTATATTTGCTGGAGACCTACTGCACTCTTTGAACGCGGAAAGGATGCACGGGGGGAGGGCGTGGGAGTGGGAGGAAGTGAGTGGAGGGGGTTGACCGAGGTGGGTGGTGGTGGGTTTCGTTTGACTAGCTTTGACCAAGGTGGGAGGTGGGTTTTAGCCTATAGGAAGGGGTGGAGTGTAGAATACACAGTGGTGTAGGATAGTATAGCTATATATATAAGAGTAGTACTGCCAAACTCCTTTCTAAGCTTCATGGGAACTGGGATAACAGTATATGAAACCAGATACGGACCAGGCTGCATGGGTGAAGTGGTGCTAAAACATTACTAATGAAAACAAGCTGATAGGTCAAATCTCCACATGATCTTTTCCCATCAATGTTTCAGACTTTACTGTGCTAATCATACTGCAATAGTAAATGGTCAACCATGCTGACTAAAGAAGATAATGAAATTACCTGTTGTCTATCAAATAATGCTGAAAGATCCAAACCTTGAGATAGTGTAATCATCTCAAAGGCATTCATCATAAGAGGACCACCATCATTATGAGTGACTTGCTCAGATACATACTTGTCCTGAAGCAAGAAATGTTATTTAAATTTAACTGTGGACCTTCAAATGGACAACAAAACCATAGGCAGCTTATCAATTACTCTGAAAGAAGAAAATTGAATATATATATATAGTGCTAATGGATAATTGAGTGCTAAGGTGCTAATGTCAATCTTGACCGTTGGATCACGCAGGTGTTTAATGCAGGTGCATTAGAGGTAGGAGCATGCAGGGTGATTAAAATCCAACGGTCAAGATTGACATTAGCACCTCTTAGCACTCAATTACCCATTAGCATTAGATATGTTCTCTCTCTCTCTCTCTCTCTATATATATATATATATATATATATATATATACACACACATACATAGATGCACCGATTAATAATTTACCCACAAACCTCGATATTGCCAAAAACAGCCTGTACATCATCCAGATTGATGTTTCCATCTTCACCACGTCTAACGGCTACATAATTCTTCTTAAACCATGTGTCTGCCCTTATTTCCTCAATACTGATACGCTGCAAAATAGTGCAAAGGCCTAAGGAACTAAAGGCAGCAATTTGCAAACACAGATAGTTGAAATACTCCATTGCTGGTTGAAATTTATAGATTTGGTTCTAGCAAGTTTCTGCCATTGGCCATGTACACGAGATTTCTTTAACATATATCATAACAATAATATGAGGAAAATCATCTTCAGTTATTTTAGTTAATGGAGAGAGTGAGACTAAAGTAACTAACTGGTGACCAGAATCCTCTGGAAGTTTCAAGTCAAAAGATAAAACTTTGTTCTAAATGATAAATATTTCTAGATGATGCAATGGAACAAGCTCGGGCCTCTACTTACAGTTTTTGGATCCGGATCAAGTATTCTCTGGATCAATGACTTGGCTCCTGGAGGGAACCAATATGGGCATGAAAAGTGAGCTGCAGTTATCTTCAAATGTAAGAACATGTCAGATTCCAATCTCATATGAGCAAAATGATTATGTATATGTAGATGCCAACAATTTGGGGAGATATAAGATCTATGCACACTAGTAAAGAAGCCAATACCTTGTCATACAAGGTTGGAAGATCATTTTCCTCAAAGGGAAGGTACCCAGCCATTAAAATGTAAAGAATAACACCGCATGACCAAACATCTGCTGCGGATCCATCATAGCCCTTGTTGCTCAGCACCTAAATCAGCGATCCAAGTTAAAGTCCATAGCATATATTTACTGAAATGCTCCTAATTTCGTCTTAAGAATTGGTCCAAGATGCCCACAGTGACATCTCCATGACCTAGTTCAGACCATTAAAATAACAAACTATAGTATGAAGTATGAAAATGGTAAAAAAGGATAGCCATAAGAGATTTGTTTAGTGCTGGTTGCTGAAATATGGCACAAAAGTGAGGATTAGATCCCTGAAGAGGACTAACAGCCAAGATAGGCAGAAATACAAAACGGTAAATAAAAAAAACAGGTGATGTTTCTTCTAATCTGACAATCATTTTGTCATCATAATTGTATACAGAACAATTTGTACAAAATTTTCAGAAAAAGAGAAGTGCGTTCTCAATGACTCTCAATACCCAAATCTACCCCTAACATGCATCATCAATGATTCCTCTAATTGTAACAAATTTCGCAAACGAATTTCTTGCATATAGCGCAGCTAACAATTAATTATGTTCCAAAAAAAAATCAGTGGAAAGGAATTCATCAGCCACATCATGTTTAAGCTGTTTAGTATTTGAAAAAAATAAATAAATAACAGCATTGCATACCTCAGGGGCAACATAATTTGGTGTGCCACAAGTTGTGTGAAGAAGGCCTACTCCCTAGAACAGAAAAAAAAAACTCTTAATCAGCACCTCTACCTGGATAGAAATATAAGTAGGCAACATCAACAAAAGAAACCACTGAACAGTCTAAACTTACATTTTGGGACAGTGTGCTAAGTCCAAAATCAGAAACTTTCAAGTTTCCACACAAATCAAGAAGCAGGTTTTCAGGCTACAGTAGAAACATCAAATTGTCAAATATGAGAGAATAGAATTTGTGAATAAGACAAAAGAAAGTGACACATGTGTCCCTTATCGAGAACAGACCTTCAAATCTCTATGATAGACTCCTTTGCTATGGCAATAATCAATGGCATCAATAAGCTGTTGGAAGTACTTCCTAGCTTCATTTTCACAAAGCTTCCCTTGGAGAGCCTACAGATATTTGATGTTAACAACGGTTAACATTTGAAGAAAATATGCAATAATCAATCAAAAAAGTGCTTCCACACCCCCCAAAAATGAAATTGCATAAATCCTAAAACACATGTGGTTACTAATGTACTGCTCGCACTTCTCCATTTACTTTAGAAACTATGCAATTTTGTTTTCCTTAACCATAAAAGCATTTTGCCCATAAAAATTATAGGCAGGAAATGTTATTTCTATTGGTTATTTGGAACATATATTGGGCCATATCCAGCATTTACATTAACATTTACTGAACAGCGAATTTATGATATATATATGAGTGATGAAAGAGTTTACAAATAGAAACACCGTCAGGAACACCAAAAAAATTGTACAGTTCACGTAGGGCAGCAGTTTTTCATTATTTTGGAGAAGGTATAAATACTTGTAAATTATTAGGTATACATGGTTTGCAAAAAACTGAAGTTAGTTAAGTATCACAAATTGTTCTCACCGTATAAATCTGTTAAAAATACATAATGGATAATTAAGCTACTCAAATAGTAACGCCATAGATCATAGGCTTCTTACTATTTTATCAAACAGTTCACCTCCAGTGACAAGCTCCAAGATTATGTATATCTTTGTCTGTCCAGCTAAAACCTAGAAAATCGTCAAAATTCTAGTAAATGCAAAGAAAGCGGATAACATAGAAGGTTAAAATATGTAAGAGAAGAATTTTAGTAACTAAGGAAAGTTATACTGAACAAATAAGAAGCAGATGTTCGGCGTACCTCGTTTAGCCTAACTATGTTGGGGTGTCTTACAATCTTCATTATTGATATTTCCCTTTTGATCTGTCAAGAAGCATGAGAAGTTAGCTGACAGCATTGAAACACGGAAATGAAGACGTAAATTGTCTTGAAGCTAATGCTGGGATGGGATGGTTCTTTCTTTCATTCTTTAGAGATAGATAAAACTAATTCTTTTTTTGTCATTTGCGAGTTGGATAAACAGTTGAAACAAAGTATGCCTACATTCAATAAGAGGCCTAGAGAAAACCTCTAAATGTAGAGAGCAAAGAGCCCTTTGTAACAATAAGCTTGTGAATCCCCCTTTGTACTCATTAGTCAAAGCCCAAACGATCCTTCACATCCTACATGATTCAAGATGCGCCCTAGAAGTAACTGTTGAAGTATACGTGAATTGTTCGTCTTTTCTCAAAAACTTTTGGATGAACTGGTTAGTGTATGTAACTCAATATGATATCAGAGCCAAAAGGTCTTAAGTTTAAGACCCAGCTAGCGCAATTAAGAAAATAATTGCAACACATTTATACTCAACGTTTTAGGCCTGAGGAAGCCTACACACGAGAGGGAGAGTTGAGGTATAAGTGAATTGTCCTTCTTTCCTCATCAACTTAAGCTTTTTGGTCAACTGATCGGTTAATAGTAACAATCCCCCCAAACAAAAGGAGCCTCGAAGACAACGTTCACAGGTTGTCTTCAGTTAAAAATGTAACAGACCAACTGTTTCACAGCAACCTGAAATCCCCACTTTTTGCTCAGACCAATTGATACACCAACCATTTTAGGGTATATGTCCATCTATGATACTAGAAGAGCTTCCATTGGCAATTTGTTAATCAGATGACGGGCATGCGTGCGCGCAACTTGCTTGTGCCGCCGCGTGGTGCGCATTGCTCTCCTCTCGAGGTATATTCCATTCCGCACAGGAATTCCCCACCTCCCTCTTCGAAAAGCTCACGGAATATACGACGGTGCGCGGCTCGGGCGTCCCCCGAAATTACTAGCGAACACGCGAGAGTAGAATAGAATTTGCTCGGATCAAAAGCTAAGCCTGGGAGCGGGAGGGAGTAGGACGAGTTTGATTTGGATTTGTACTGGTGGAAATTTAGATTGGGTGGGGATAAAGCAGGCAGGTGGAGATGGAGGAGAGGAGAGGGTACCTGGTGGTGCATGCGGTGGTTGAAGATGGCGGCCTTGTCGAGCACCTTCATGGCGACGGCAGCGCCCGTGT
Source organism: Hsuehochloa calcarea (assembly GCA_036346395.1). Lineage (NCBI taxonomy): Eukaryota > Viridiplantae > Streptophyta > Magnoliopsida > Poales > Poaceae > Hsuehochloa > Hsuehochloa calcarea. Next base: position 9,811,143 of record CM070604.1, on the reverse strand, counting down.
CGGCGTCGACCGCGAGCTTCACCTTGGCGAACGTGCCCTTCCCGATGGTCCGGCCCACCTCGTACCGCCCCACCCGCTTCTTCCTCGCCGCGCCCGCCATTCCCTCCGCTCCTCCTCCCACCTCTCCGCCGCCCGCTCGGTTTTTTTCGTGGGGCATCGCGGTCGGATTTGGAGAACGCGCGCGTGCGGCGTGCTCACCCGTGCGAGCAAGCTGGTGTGCGCGCCGGCGCCGCGATGTATGCAAGGCAGGGGACTAGGGGATGGAGGAGGATTGCGTGAGGCGGCTGCGGCTTTTGCGAGCGACCGGAGAGACTGCGTAAGGCATCTCCAGCGTAGGCGTAGCTGCTTTCAGGAAGAAAAAAAAAACCGTATTTCATTGCCACTAACGTGCTTAGAAAGTGAAAATATTGTTTACCTAGGAGTCAATGCTAGGGAATTACTACTAACCGTCCATTCAACCCTTGTAAAAAAATTAACTAAACACCAATAAGAAAAAAATATTTGCATTAGAGGATTAGATTTTTAGATAAATGTTTAGCTGCATATATTATTTTTTTTCTAAGCATCTTCTTCAGCGGCTCATACATGGTAGATACCCTAAACAACGAGGCGCCAGCGCTGCGCCATCGCCGTCACGTAACTCAGCTTCAGGGGGTACTTTCAATTTTTTTTACCTGTCCCTCCTTTACTCCCAGCTAGGGAAGTCTTAACTAGTAACTAATATTTACTTACTAGTACTTTTCGGGTGACCGTGGTTCGTCCACGAGCTGTGTAATCTAATCTGATTTTAGTAAGGTTGTAATCCAACCAATAAAGCTAATATTGAGTCACTAGCGGATCTCTATTTTTACTAATCTAAGCAAGTGTGGTAATCGCGTGCTCCGGATTTAGCCAGTGTGACGACACTGTGTTCCTATTATAATTAATCTCGCTTTAATTTAAACCATCCGGTACATCTGTGCAGAGTACTACGTCTGTGGAAGCATCTAGGTCCACACATGCAGGACTTGGTGCCATACCAATGTGATGCGATGCATCGATTATTAAAGAGACTATCTTTTGGGGATTTGAGCCACGCCTTTAATTCGTCTCCTGTCTTAGATTACATTCATTAAAAGATTCGTTTTGGATTTCTTCGTTCATCTTTTGTCATTTTTCTAGTTTTTATTTACTTTAGCCCTTTATGCCCTCACTAAAAGACGATTATGCCCTCGAGAAGTTCGAGCGAACAAAAACTAAACGGAAGCGACAGTAGTATCGCGGTATTTATGACAACTATATCGCATATCAATACTGGCACTGCCAGTAAGGATGTGTTTGAATGAGTGAATAAGCGAAACTTGTTTTTCCTCATCGTCGTTATGTTCTCGTATCACCAAACGGAATAGCAACCCAGCAGGGCTTAGAAAAACCCCAAAGAAGCAGAGCGAGAAAGCAAAGTCGGCAATAAGTAAGATCAACAAGGCGAAAGAGAGAGGCAATTCAACGCTACAAATATCTAGTGAGAAATACAGAGATGAGATGCGAGCGGCGAGCAGGCGGACGGCGGTCGTGGTAGATGGAAGGAGGATCCCTAGGAGGGGAGTGGCTGGATTTGTTGAAGGTGAACTCATCATATCTAGTGAGAGTTATTATAGCTAACTTCATCTATCAAACCAAAAAAACATCTTAAACCATCCAACGCCATCTTATACAACTAACTAAATAAAATCTTATGTCATCACATCCAACCAACCAAACACCATATTTCTATCATCTCATTCCATTCAACTTCGTTCACCCATCAAAACACATAATAAATTTCACCATTTACAATTGATTCAACAACGTGTCAGTACGGTTCCTCAGAAATTCAGAGTGGCAAACATCTTATCAGTGGTGACTCGATCATTGTGACGCCCCGTGTCATTACCCCGAAGGGTAATCACACTTAGGCATACAGATTACTATTCATCTATATATTAGAACACCGCTCCGACGAATAGCAAGCCTTTACCAGAGTTAACGCAACAGAACAATAAGATAGAAACTGTACATTTTTATTACACCAGTAGCCACGCAAGGCTATGGTCTTTACAAGTAGTAATTTACAACTGATAAATGGGACTAAGTCCTCTCGCTTGTCAACCAAACTCTTCTAGTCGTCTACTCGTCCCACGCGTCGAACAAGTTGCTCATCTCGCCCTGGTTCTCGTAGTCAATGCCCTCGCCTCCTGTGGCCTCTTTGGTACCTGCGTGTCCTTCGTCCCACTCGGAATAGTTCCCGGCTCGACTAGGATCTAACAAAGGAGAATACTAACAAGGTTGAGTACTTACGTACTCAGCAAGCATTAATAGCAAAAATGCATTGGATGACTCATCTCTGTACATTATCGCATTTTCTAGCTCATCTCTTTTCTGAAAATAACAACTCATTAAAAAGGTGTCAGATTTTAATACTGAAAATACTACTTGTCACTCGAATAGAGGAAAGACCCTGGCGGTTCCCGTAGACTCCAATCCAGGAGACTAGCATGATTCATGATTTGTTTAGCACTGCACAGGCTTGTACCACTTTACTCATAGTTACTCTGAACTCTAAGTAAGCCAGGTCTCCTGCATTTCTTTTGATGCGGGTTCGAGTTCAGAATGCAGAACATTTTAAGTTACGTGATTAAGTTCTCCACCCATTACTTTCTGTCGGTGTCCTGTGGCACCAACCCAGTCCTCCACCGAGTTCCCGTAATGTTAGTTGGGGTGGCCCTCATCCATGCCCAACACTCCACCTTATGGTGGCTCACTTCCGTGCCCAACACTTCAACGTGACCCGTTGTGGATAACATAATTATGTAACAAGGTAGCATTTTCTGCTCGTTGAAACGGAAAAATAGTTGGCACTAAATTTACGACCTCTGACCGAGCAAGAGTTTTGTTGATCCTTATATATTAACCTTATGTAAAAGGTCCCACCTCTTCCCCTATCTCTATCCTGCCACGGGCCCCCATTACCAGCCATAATAATTCTCTTTCATCATCTCTGCCATCTTCTTATCTTTTTCACATTTTCATCTTTAATCCGATTTGATTTTGAGACATACTTTTGATGCAATACATATATGATACAGCAATATACAGTTTACATTTAATATAACTATGTTGGTGATCAAGAGATAAGCTTGCCTTTAGAATTGCAGAAAAGATCATCGTCGACGTAATCTATATCAGCTACTCCTGCCTACGTTAGTTCGTGTGCTGCAATTTATATGACGGTGTGAATAATAAATAAGTAAATACTTAATGGTGATTGGGTGCTACTAGGTGCACAATAGTCAGATGATTCTTTTTGTTAACGGATTTTAAATTTTATTAACATTTTTCGAACCCCCATTAGGTTAGCACTCTTCAACTGTAGTCGTTCTACTATCTACCAGCTTTAGGATTGTTGGTTGTCTAAACATGCATTTTATCGCACGACAGATAAAATTACTACACGTACTCACATGCAACTAAGATTATGTTATTCAAGCTAATCGATTGTATTTTAGTGCGCACGCATTTATTTAATTCTCTAAATAGACTCAGATAGTTTTATTTAATTATTTTTACTTGATTAAGTTATTTCTAATGCATCAGGTTATCTATTTAATTTAGAGGTTCATACCGGTGATTAATTTATTTTAAAAGTCTCAGTTTTATTTTTACACCTTTTTCTATTTTTAGTTTAGATCGGTCTGTGTACTGTTAAAATATCCGTACGTGGCTTTAAAATTCCATACTTTTGGCGATTCGTTCGAAAATCGCAGGTATGCCACGTATGCGTTCTCTCTACCTTTTTTTAATTTTATAAAAAAAATTCTACAAAAATTCAATTTTCTTTTCTTCTATTTTCTTTTCCTACCCCCCTCCCCACCCTATCCATTCGGCCGACACACCCCAAGCTTCTTCCCCTCTTTGCTCCTTCCCCACTTTCCCGTTTCATCTTCTTCCCAAACCCTCTCATGGCTCTCTCTCTCTCCCTCTCTACAAGGCTTGCTCCCTGGCCGCTCCCCGCAAGACGTCGGCCCCAGCTCGCCCTCTTGCTGGCCCAGCGCCGCGTCGCTCCTCCCTGGCTCGGGCCGCCTTCCCTGCGCCCTGCTCCCTTCGGCCCACTCAGCTCACCGGCCCCTGCGCGCCTCCACCGGCCTTCTAGCCTTCGGTTGTCGGCCACCTCGGCCCGGCCCGGTTCTGGTCTTTCCTCCGTGGATCCGGTTCCAATGACCTCCCCCCGCCTTTCTGTAGACTTGCTTCTTGAGCCTAAGCTTGAATTAATTTTTGGTGTGTAGTTGATGATTTTTGTTAATGCAAGGTGAGGAGGTGGATGTGGGTGGCTATCTGCTCATGCATGAGGAAATTGTTTGAGGTGGGTTGCTGCTGTGGTTGGCTTCCCTGAGGTAACTTTCTCCCATCCTCTCTACTCTCTCTGCCCCCTCCCCTGTTGCTCTGCGATGCATAAGCGATGGCTGCTATGGGTTGCTATGGTTTTCTGACATATGTGTGAAAGGTGTGACAAACTGGACATGGGGTGGCTCTACGAAAACGATGACAAAAATGAAAAGGGGATGTAGGCTACCTTGTCGGTTGATTGTCGGCTTGATTTGGGAATGAACCAAAGGTGGTTTTGGTCTTGACGAGGATTAAAACCTCTATTTATTATTTAATAGATAGAGACCATACGTCTTCATAGTTGTAACCCCTAAGGCTAACAACCTCACTGGTCGTAAAGATTCCAGAGGTTACATAATACATAACCTGGTCGGACAAGGTTTCTAACCTAGTCTCCGACCAGTCAAATACTCATAAGGCTTTGATCTGGTATCTGGATCTGAGTTCAGGTATATCCTTTACTGTGTGACGAATGAAACATGTGTTGTATATTCCATACCACGCAACGCTACGTAACTCTAAGACACTGGAATACGGTTAAATGGCTCACTGACATATAACCGCACAGCAGTTGATACATTGTGAATTGACGCCTCTCTCCGACCAGACGCGTCACTTCTCAACAAGCGTCTCTCCAAGGGATAACTGTCAACGCTTCATCAACTATATAAGGAGGACTGCGGAAGGTGGAGAAGAGAGATACCAAGATTGGATCGATTGGGAATCACTCTCAGAAGACAACCAGTCGATTAGATTGCAAAGTCATAGCAAGTATTACACTCCAGTGTTATTAGGATTAGCCTTTGGTCTAGATCACAGACACTCCTTGTAATAGCCATTTCATAGCAATAAAGAGCAGTCTCATTCCTTTTCAGGAGATACATGCCATTTTTCCTCTATTTTTTTTATATATTTGTAAGTTCGGTGATTTGATCGTCGACAGCTAACGCCGTCCGTGGGGAAGAAGGCACAATTCTCCTGAAGAAGTTATTCGCTCGCCAAATCCTCGCCCACCCTTCATAATCGTTCAAGCGACTATGGCAGGAACTTAGGACGAGTAGAACTAGTTCAATTTGGATGACTACTCCAATCTCGACATGGAAGCCTGCATTCAGGCCATGCAAGAGAACTGGGCGTCATCATCTTCCTCATCCGTCGGTTCGCGGGTCGCTGATAACAGCGAGGTCGAGCGGATGGATGAAGATGCACCACTGCGACAAGTGGTACTTCCCGAGGGACAGGACTCTCTGACCAGCTCGGAGCGTCCGAAAATCTCTCCAAGCCCGGTCCTTCTGACTGGCGAAAAAGGTGATGAATCCGCAGCCCTACAATCCGAGAATCCATACATTCTCGACACAATCATGCCTGACAGGTACTCACCAACGGCTTCTGGAAATTCCAGGAGCCAACCGACATCTGGTAACAATATCGATGAAACTCTCACCAGTTATAGGCCGAGTAGGAACAATAAAGCTCAGCATACGATCGGCAATCCGCAGGGTCAGACTGAGTTCGCCACGAAGGCCTCGGGAGGTGCTCATCTCCGACCGGTCTCCATCGTGGAAGTCTCTGGTAGAAGCACTAAGAAGCTCTCCACTGGTTACAGTGGAAGTTCTCCAGATGATCGCTGCTGGAAAAACTAGGTCAATGCGATCGGAAATACTGATCGTAATGCCGTGTACGGTTCTGCACACTGCCTCGCTACCATGTACTGATGGAAATAGCACGGGCAATCAAGCACCAATTACCAGAGACAACAGAACTGATGGACGTCCATCAGTTAACACACATATTTCTGCCCCATCAAGGATGATGGGCCGGAGGAGACCAGGAGCGAGGTCAAGAGAAGATTCAGATCTACGAACACCAACAACCTCAATGAATCCTCCGAGACCTTCGGTGGATGATACAAAACTGCGGTGTATTGAAATATTACGAATAACACGACCTGCTATGGCGGGGAGCTCCATGTTTTGCCAATTAATGGGACAGGTATCAGAAATCTTCAACAAACCGTGCAACGTACGAAAGCGTACCGGGAACACATGACAGCACAAAGTCAAACTATGACTTCGTCCCTACGTTCCTCCCTCAGCAGAGGGTAGAATAGATATGTTGGGAATCGATCGATACCAAGACCTCCTCGACGATTTCAACCAACGATTCATGAAGAAAGGAGGTTATTTCAAACAACCACACCTTCCCCTCGTCGAGAAGGTTATTCACTTGGCCCCGGTGATCTGCGACATCATCTAGGCCGAGAAGGTGATCAAGGGCGTCATCTTAACACCCATGATCAGATCGGAACACTGGAGCCCCGATTTTCTAATTTAAGAAACCGGTCTCCGACTGATCACAATCCGACACATTTTCAAAGAAGGCGCCATGAGTAAGTCACGGGCTGTCAAGCTTTCTCTGCAGGGCTCCAGACCGTGCGTTGGCCTAATAGGTTTCGACCGGCCAACATGGATAGGTTCAATGGGTCCCAAAACCCGTTGGAATTTCTCCAGATTTATACCACCGCTATCAGAGCTGCTGGTGGCAATGAAAATGTAATGGCCAACTACTTACCTAGGGTACTGGAGGGATCTGCCCGGTCCTGGTTGCTCAACCAGCCGGTCGGATCAATCTACACTTGGGAACAACTCTGCAATCTTTTGATTATAAATTTTCGAGGTACGTACGACCGCCCTGGAAAGGAGGATGACCTCCATCGGATCCGACAAAACCCAAAACAGACTCTTCGTCAGTATATCAAGAGGTTTAGGCAGGTTCGTAACTCAATATCAGAGATTGCAGAGTCTTCTGTATTCAAGCTTTCAAGGCAGGTTTGAGGAATCGGCGATTTACGGAGGATATTGCTATGAACCCTCCACGAACAACCGCCGAGCTTTTTGACATGGCTGATAGGTACGCAGCCACTAGTGAAGCGGTTGAATGGAGTGAAGCCATAGATCAAAAAGATAAAACACCTCGACCTGGCTCAGAGAAGCCAGAAAAGAAGCATAAAAAGGTTCTCAAGAAGAAGAAACACCGCAAGGCGAACGATAATGAAGTCCTAGCGGTCCCAGATAAGATTACCAAAGGTAAGAGAGATTATACCGGTCGAGGCAAGTCAAAAATTCCGACCGATGGGTTTAAGAAGAATAAGAAGTGGTGCCCACTTCATCAACAGGCAGGGCATGATTTACGCACATGCCGTGCTTGGCAAAAGAAGTTAGATGATTACTATGCAGGTAAAGGCCCTCTTCTCTCAATACAAGAATTAGGAAAAACAAGCTCCAAGAAGGACAAGGATGGCAACGAAGAGATGGAGTACCAAGAACCTCAACATACGGTCAGCATTATCTTTGGGGGATCTTTGTCATACGACTCACGACATCATCTGGAGGCCATGGAGCGGGAGGTCAACCTTGCGGAGTCTTCGACCGCCATCAAACCATCAAGGTGGTCAGACACGGTAATCTCCTTCGCCAAAGAAGACTGCCCCGTTCCGTTGACTCGACCGGGTAGGTTTTCTATTATAGTTGAACCTACTATTAATAATTGCAAGGTTAATCGAGTCTTGATAGATGGTGGTAGTTCTTTAAACATTTTATTTTCGGGATCATTGGAAGAAATGCAGGTTCCTAGGTTCAAGGTGAAACCAGTAAAATATGCCTTCCATGGCATAGTCCCTGGTTCTACCGCCAAACCGATAGGACATGTGTCCTTACCGGTTACGTTCGAAAGCTCTGACAACTTCCGAACAGAAAAAGGTTTCGTTTGACGTGGTTGATTTTAAAACCGCATATAACGGCATCCTTGGTCGTCCGGCTCTAGCAAAATTTATGATAGCCACGCATTACGGTTATCAAAGCTTAAAGATGCCAGGACCAAAAGGTGTCATCATGGTTCGAGGAGATCAGAAAATGGCACTGGCTCAACTGCAATACAGGTCAAACACTCCAGACCAAAGGTGACACTCAAGCCGTCCGACCAGACAAAAGAAGTATTTCTCGGCAAATGCGTTCCTCCGGGAAACGTCAAGTCAGGAGACACTGACGGGTCTATCTCAAAGGTGCTGGTCGGAGCAGAACTCAACCTAAAATAGGAAGAGTCGCTCGTCTCCTTCCTCCGAGCAAACCATGACGTATTCGCTTGGTAGGTGTCCAACATGCCTGGAGTCCCCAGGGAGGTGATCGAGCACAGGCTAGCTCTCCAGCCTAACAAAAAAAAACAGTCAAACAGAAATTAAGGCGTTTTGCGCCTTTGATCGGAAAGAAGCGATCCAGTCGAAGGTTGAAAAGCTCCTCAAGGCTGGATTTATTCGTGAAGTCCATCACCCTCAATGGCTCACCAACCCTGTAATGGTTAGAAAAAATAATAGAAAATGACGGATGTGTATAGACTTCACATATCTGAATAAAGCTTATCCGAAAGATGACTTTCCTCTTCCCCGCATTGATCAACTTGTAGATTCCACCGGGTGTGAATTATTAAGTTTTTTAGATGTGTATTCAGGGTACCACCAGATTAACATGAGTAAATAAGATGAAGAGAAAACTTCCTTCATCACTCCATATAGCACTTACTGTTATGTTAAGATGTCTTTTGGTCTCAAAAATGCTGGTGCAACTTTTCAAAGATTGATGCAGAAAACTTTTAGCCCACAGATAGGTCAGAATCTGGAAGCCTATGTTGATGATTTAGTTGTGAAGAGTATCACCGCTGGCGATTACATTCTTGACTTACAAGAGACTTTCAACAACTTCAGAAGGTATAACCTCAAGTTTAATCCGGAGAAATGTGTGTTCGGAGTTTCCGCTGGAAAACGTCTCGGATTTCTAGTTTCGGCTAGAGGTATCGAAGCAAATCCTGCGAAGATATCGACCATCAACCAGATGCGCCCTCCGGCCACAAAGAAAGAAGTCCAAAAACTAACCGGCTGTATGGCAGCGCTAAGCCGTTTCATAGCCAGGTTAGGTGAAAAAGGGTTACCTTTCTTTAGGCTTCTTCGGAAGAATGAATGTTTCGAATGGACAGAGGAGGCCAATGATGCCTTTGAAAAGCTCAAAGAGTACCTTACGAGTGCCCTGGTCTTAGTCTCTCCGAGACCAGAAGAAATATTGCTGATTTATGTGGCTGCAACGCCGCAAACTACCAGCGGTGTACTTATCGTAGAATGTGAAAACGTCCAACGACCGGTGTATTACGTAAGAGATGTCTTACATGGACCAAAGGAAAGATACCCACAGGTACAAAAACTGCTCTATGGTCTCCTTATGGCTTCAAGGAAACTAAGGTATTACTTTCAAGCCCACAATGTCATACCCACCGGGTATACCCTTGGTCAAGTCCTTGGAAATAGGGAATCATCAGGACGAATAGCAAAATGGGCGGTTGAACTAGGGACGTTCGATCTCCATTTCATCTCACGAACAGCAATAAAGTCTCAGGCAATTGCAGAATTCATTACCGAATGGACAAACCCTGAATCTAAGCAGGAACCAGAGTACGAGCGTCACGATGAGTGGACAATGTACTTTGACGATTCTTTGATGCTTAAAGGATCGGGGGCTGGAGTCGTCTTGATATCCCTTACTAGCGAACACATTAAGTACACCATCCAATTTAACTTTCCCGCCACAAACAATGTGGCGGAGTATGAAGGTTTACTGGCAGGACTTCAAGCAGCTCATTCGCTCGGGATTCGCAAATTGCTAGTGAAGGGCGATTCTCTACTAGTAGCGAATCAAGTAGGGAAAAAGTATCAATGCTCGAGTACCAAGATGTTGTCTTATCTGACGGAAGTACGGAAACTCAAAAGACATTTCTTCGGTTTCCAGATCCAACACATTCCTAGAAAAGAAAACTTTCTAGCAAACCAGTTGCCACGGATGGCCTCCACGAGGTCAACCGTCCTGCCCAGAGTTTTTATCGAGCAACTCGATTCACCCTCGGTGGTCGAGCATTCTGAGAACATCAATGATAAAGATCAGGTCATGCCTATTGATTCTGATAACATAGATGCTCCACAGATCGGTGACGATCAGGATAGAGATTGGATCACATCGATCTACAATTATCTTCAGCATGACCTAATTCTGGAAGATGATGTAGAGGCTGATCGTATAGCACGAAAAGCCAAATCATACACTCTAATCGAACGTACCTTGTATAAACGAGGATCTCATGGAGTGTTGATGAGATGCATATCTTGCTCGGATGGCATTAAGTTGCTAACCGAAATTCATGGAGAAGTCTGTGGAGCACATCATTCCTACAGAACATTGATCGGTAAAGCCTTTAGGCAAGGATACTATTGGTCAACTACCCTTCATGATGCAAAAGAACTCGTGACGAAGTGCGTGCAATGTCAGTTTCATAGCCGGCAAGTACATCAGTCGGCACAAGCTTTGCAAACAATTCCTCTTTCCTGGCCTTTTGCAACCTGGGGACTAGACATTTTGGGACCATTCCCAAGAGCACCCGGGGGCTTCGAATTCTTTTTCGTCATGATTGACACGTTTACAAAATGGATTGAAGCCGAGCCAGATGTTAAAACTACAACTGAGGCTGCTAAGAGATTCCTGACAAAAAATGTGATTACGCGATTTAGTGTACCCAGTCGTATAATCACATATAACGGTACTCAATTTTCAAGCGGCAGTTTCCAGGAATTCTGCGATGAGCCTGGAATAAAAGTCTATTTCGCCTCCGTTGCTCATCCACAGAGCAATGGGGCAGTTGAGCGTGCCAATGGTATCATAATACAGAGGGTCAAACGCTGAGTATTCGACCAGCTAATAAAGCGGTCAGGAGTTTGGGTTAAAGAACTTCCTTCTGTCTTATGGGCTGTTCGAACCACGACCAGACGTGCGACCGGCGAAACACCATTGTTTTTAGTCTATGGAGCCGAAGCCATGCTTCCCCTGGAATTAAAAATTGGCACTGCTCGTACTGATTGTTTTAATGTAAACGATCAGGAGGAACGACGGCTCAACGATATCAATTTCCTTGAAGAACGACGAAACCAAGCCTTGATGCATTCGGCAATCTATCAACAAGCCATGCGAAGGTACCACAAGCGTAAGGTGCGACCTCGCGGACCTAGTGCGCAGTGATCAGTTCTCGAAAAATTGAGCGGATAAATCGCAATAAACTTTCTCCCAAGTGGGAAGGTCCTTACACTGTGGTCGAAGTCACCCGACCAGGCTCAGTATGATTAGCCATGTCCGACGACAGAGTTTTGTCCAACGCTTGGAACATTGATCAACTGCGTAAGTTTTTTGTTTAATTTTTATTTCATTTCCTTTAAATTTAATAATTTTTAATTAAGTTCAAAGAAGTAAGTGATGTTATTTATATGATGGTAACCAAATCTGGTCAACGCGGTTCATGTGTTTGAGATTATGAAGATTATATTTTTATTTTTAATATTCTGTTCTACTCTTGTTGGCTATTGGTCGGGACACAGAAAAACTCCTAGTCGAAGACTCTCCTTTTTCGCGCGTGGTTCCGCCCACTTGAAGGAGCTTCCTAGCGACAATCCTTTTCCTACGATCCTCGCTGCCAGTCGGACTAGAGCATGAGCACGTATTGCAAGATATACATTAGATCTTCATTTCTCAGCGGTTCATCCCAACCAACGTTGAGTACTACATATAAATAAAACCGCTTATCTTTTATTATATATATTTTTGCATATAATTTTCCCTTATCAAGGAAAGTCTTTTTTCTTCCGACCATATGTTGTCTTAGTAAGTACTTTGATTATGAAAAACATATTTACAACTAGTCGAAACTTAGCACTGGTTCTGACCAAAAAAGGTTTCGTAGTATTATCACGATCAGTTTTTCAACGATCGGTACAAACTTTCAAACAATGGTTGAGACTTAAGTTCATATTCTTGGCCTACTGCTTGTATAGTAAAGTTCTTCTACTACAAAACAGTCGGGGGCTAGGTAATATATGAATATCCATAATTCGACCGGATGAACAAAAGATTTCATTGACAAGAGAAAGGTAAGTTTTACACATTTTGCATACTCTCCTTTTGCAGGTTTCTTACTACTAGAGATTGCTCATCTAATCACTGCTTGATGGAGATCCGACCTCCATTTCTTCTGCGACCTTGTCTCCAAGAGGTTTAACTTCCTTGAGAAACTTGGTCGTCTCCTCAGACAAGCAGTTGAAATTTTCTTCAATAGCTTGAAGATTAGTAGAGGGGTCGGATGCCTTCAGTTTTGCCAAAGCAAGAATAACTCCACTGGCAATAGATTCTTTTACGGATCAGGCATAATTCTATCTTGTAGTCCTGAGCAAACCCTTAAGATCCTCCAAAAGCTGGCCAAGATAATTTACCTTTTCCATTGGATCACTCAAGGAGGGCAGCTTCGATCCTGATCCCATATCAAAGATCATTTTATTAAGTGCAGTGATCTTTAAGTCAAGATTAAGCATGAGTGCTGCCCCTTGTCTTGCTCAAATTTCAAAGCTTTCTTTGCTTTGGCTAATGCTTGATTTTGTTCTGTATAAGCAAAACAAGAACTAGACAAGTAGGATTAGAAGAGATATTAAGTCAAGTTTACGACTAATTACCTTCGGCATTCTTATTGGAATTTTTCAAGATTTCTTTATTTCTGATCGTCAAGTCTTCGATCGACCGGTTCTTAGTTTGATTCTCTTCTTCAAGCTTCAGTCTTCTGGTCTTTTCAGCCATAGATTTTTCTTTTATTTTCTCCAAATCTATCAAATATGATAAGGGAGAAAAATTAAAAGAGAAAAACAGAGACATAAAGAAGAAATAGTTAAGTGGGGAAGTTTTTTACTTTCTAATTCGGAGTGTTTCTGCTCTAGGATTTTTATTCGCTCTGTCAGGCCTTCGATCGCAGCAAAATTTTCAACCATATGCTACATAGATATCATTTCTTCTTCAAGTTTCTAATAAACTTCAAAGAGACTATAAGAATGGTTGAAGACACTTACTTGAATTACCACGTCATTGTAATCGGCAAAAATTTTATCAGGATTCGCCTTTGCAAGATGACCTGACATTCTCCTCTACGTTTCATCAAGCTCCTTATCCTCGATAAATCGAGGAGAGAAATGAAACTTGTTAGTTTGAAATGGGTTGTTTGCAGAGATCGGAGTCCGTTGTGGATCTGCATAAATGCCTACCTCCGCTGATGAGGTAACAATCACCACAGGATCCAAACCAGGTTTCGGCACTGAAGCAGGCTCAGGGACGCCTCTAACCACTTCCTCCTCATGATTTCTTATCTTAGGAAAGCCCTGGTCGGAGGTGCCCTCAATCACCTGACCTGCTGGAATGACCTGGTCGAAAACGACTGGAACTCCAACAGATTTGCACAAAAGAAAGGAAGTTCAGAGTTCAAGTTCACCGAGAATATAAAAGGTATGCATTCATATGATTATTTTATTTTTGACATACCTGGTCATCTTCTTTACCTTGACTCTGTAGCGCGCTGGCTTGAAATCTGTAGCGCTTGCTTTTCTTTTCTTTTCAACTAATTTTACCTGTTTTGAACTGGTAGGGTTGGTTACACCCTCTACATCCTCCAATGGAAGATCAGATGAAATGCTTTCGACCAACTGGTCGAGAGTAGAATCCCAGATCGTTGGATCAGAAGGTGTAGGTTTGTTGGTCACCAAAACAGTTACCTCAACAGCCATTGGCAATTCTTGAGCAACTGTATGGGACTCAACGACTACCGCCTAGATTAACAAACAAAGTTAGTCGGGTGATGAACATATCTTTTCATCTAAATGAAAAGTACTTCCTTCGGTTACCTACCTCTACACGATCACGATCCCTAGTGATCGTAAGACTGGTCGGTTCGTCAATTGGCTCACATGTTTCTGTGGCCTCATCAATTCTCAGACCAACCGACTACATATCAAAGAGGATTTTTAGGTAAACACCGATCGGAAGAGATTATAAAGATTAAAAATAATTAACATGCTTACCTGGAGTCTCTCAGCCCTCTCTTCGGCAGTAGTAACCGCTAAGATCAGAGGGAAACTAGCCTTTTCGTTAGGCTCTCCAGCGCAGATCATCTTGATCCGACTTCTGATCTCATCATAAGACAAGGCTGTAATAAAGAAGAGAGGTCTTAGGGTTATGAAAGCAATTGACCAGAAAGGTATACTGGTCGGATTTACCTTCCCTAGAGTCCCTAGTCGCATCATCACGACTAATGTACCAGAGCATCGAATGAGCTCTGGCCTTCAAAGGACTAATCCTCCGCATGAAAAAGTCTCTTACCACGTGCCAGGAGGTTAAACCCCTGACACTCAGGAGATGGATAACATCAACTCATCTCTCAATTTTCCCCTCCTTCTTCGAGGAGGAACGCCATCGCAGGTTCTCGACAGCCTTCTTACCGCTGTAATAAAGGACATCGCCTTGCGTAATCTTCATATAAAACTAACTATTTTTCCATGACGACCACGAAGATTTGGAGTACATAAAAATGTACTCATCAGCCTTCCCGTGATTGAGACGCAAGGTACACTCTCCAGGTGTACTGGTCGTCTTCTTCGCATTTGCCAATCTGTAGTAGTACTTGAAGAGATCCAGAGTTGCTGGAATTTCCAAGTACGCTTCACAAAGGTAAATGAAGATACCGAGGTTGGTTATGGCGTTGGGGGCCAGATTAATCAGTTCCACTCCATAGTACTCCAGAACTTGGGAAAGAAAGGAGTGAACTGGGAGTCTGAAGCCGCATTCAATGTATGCGATGAATACCGAAATTTCTCCATCCTCACCGCTTGAAGAATGCTCCCCGATTGCTGATCTCCATGGAATCAGACTTCTGTCGGGTAGTAATCCAACCTTCTCCAAACTTTCCAGTTTCTTCTCACTCAGATCGAAAATTGACCAGTTGGTGATGAGATCCGACATGGTCATTTCTTTCGGGTGAAGAATTCAAAGGTGATCGGAGATGATTTTTTTGAAAGATGAAGAGGAAAGAAAAAGGCGTAAAAACCCAGTGCTAAGGGTTTTTTTATAGCCACAACACTATAACCGCTCCCGGGAGAAGTCCAATGGATAAAAATCATTTTTAACCAGCGGATAAAGAAGCTTTTTTTCAACTTACAAGGCAATTCCTCAACTTTAAAAATGAATACAGACCACCTCGAGTACCACGACATTTAATGAGGGGTCTGCCCGATACGACTTCATCGGGAGAAAGCGTCCACACGACCAATTTATTTAAAGTTCGGGGGCTAGCTGACGAGGATTAAAACCTCTATTTATTATTTAATAGATAGAGATCATACATCTTCATGGTCGTAACCCCTAAGGCTAACGACCTCACTGGTTGTAAGGATTCCAGAGGTTACATAATACATAACCTGGTCAGACAAGGTTCCTAACCTAGTCTCCGACCAGTCAAATACTCACAAGGCTTTGAACTGGTATCTGGAACTGAGTTCAGGTATATCCTTTACTGTGTGACGAATGGAACATGTGTTGTATATTCCATACCACGCGACGCTACGTAACTCTAAGATACTGGAATACGGTTAAATGGCTCACTGACATATAACCGCACAACAGTTGATACATTGTGAACTGACGCCTCTCTCCGACCAGACGCGTCACTTCTCAACAGGCGTCTCTCTAAGGGATAACTGGCAACGCTTCATTAACTATATAAGGAGGACCGCGGAAGGTGAAGAGAGAGACCAAGATTGGATCGATTAGGAATCACTCTCAGAAGACAACCAGTCGATTAGATTGCAAAGTCATAGCAAGCATTGTGCTCCAGTGTTATTAGGATTAGCCTTTGGTCTAGATTACAGGCACTCCTTGTAATAGCCAGTTCACAGCAATAAAGAGCAGTCTCATTCTTTTCCAGGAGATACGTGTCATTTTTCCTCTGTTTTTTTATATATATTTGTAAGTTCGGTGATTTGATCGTTGACAGGTATGTTGCTTTCTTGATTCGGTGAAGTGGTGGTCGGCTTGATGTGGGCTCTGCCGTCACCTCCCCCTATGGTTGTGACCTCCTAAACTTGCTCCTCCTTTGTGATGGCTGGAACATTCCTGGTCTTACTGTCTAACCCTCCTCCTCCTTCGGCTGGATGGGTGGATCTGGAGGTGGAGAATGGAGTTGGGTTTGGCTGTGAACTTGCTTGAGCTCTTGGCAGTGTGGGTGTGGCTTTATGTTTTGGGCTTTGCTTTCCTTGTGCTTGTGCAATGTATTTGGCTGGGAGCTTGTGAGTAGGGGAGAGACTTATGGGCAGGGGGTTGTTCGGCTGTGCTCTATGTTCTCTCCTGTGCACGGCTCTATCCACTCCCTCCTCCTGTGCAAGGCTTTATCCCCTTTCTCCTCTCATGTGACTGTTGTGCCAAAACCCTTGGTCTAAAGGGTGTTTAGACTACTGTAATTCGGATTTTCTACTGTTCCGGTAAATCGGTATACGTGGTGTTGGATTTGGTCGAGTAAGGACAAAAAAGGCTTCGTGCCATGCATGCAAGAATTTTATTATTCTCTTTTGTAATGTACTCAAAATTGTAAACTTTCATATTGATCTGATGTGAATAGCTATTACAATAAATCCTGAGATTGCATTTTATTTTTGTTTAGATGAAGTTTTACTTACTACTAATCAACGATTAGCGTTGTTTTAAATTAGTCTAATTTTCCGGGTTCTCACAATCGAATCAATGGTTACATTGCATCTCGAAGGTGGTGATCTCATCGTAATCTCATTGCTAAAGTTACTGTTACAGCTTCATCTAAAACGACACCTTGTAGAACAACAAAGCAATTCAGAGTACAGGCCCAAAAAAACCACTGAAATCTCAACCCCAAAACGGAATCAACGATCTTCCCATCTATATTGCGCAATTCAATTCGCACTACCTATCTCGTATCTTAGCCATCTGATCGACGAACAAAACTATCATCGATGCACACACGCTTAACCAAATCTCAGTTCCTAGAACAGAAATATAATTGAACACATGAGCAGAGATGTCTACATCGTCGTCGTCTCGTCACCTCGCGATGGCCCGAAGGTGAATCTCGTTGAGCGTGTCGATCGGGCGGGCATGAACCAGTGCACGCAGTCGTTCTGCACCCGCGCGTCGGCGCCGCCGGCGTTGCGCATGTACGGCCCCGGCCCCCGGGTGGCCGTCCGGCCGCAGGTTAGCCAGCTTTGTCACGTACGTCCAGCGCCGCGAACCGCACCCCGGACCCGGTGTTGGCCGCGGCCACCACGTCCTCCTCATCTCCGTCTAGGTGTAGCCCAACTCCTTCTCGCCGTTCTTGTACGGCTGTTTCTTGGGGCACGCGCCGGCCTTGTCCTAGCCCCCCTCGAAGTGCACCGGCGAGAACGTGGTGAACGCGACCACCTTCTTGTCCGCGTCGTGCCGCCTGTTGACCTCGGCGAGCGTCCGGTGTACTGCGTCCTTGAACACGCCGAAGAAGGATATCTCGGTGTGGTTGAACTCAGCGCAGTCGCGGCAGCACACGACCTTGCGTGGGCTCAGGAAAGGAGAGGCGCGCGGAGGAACCGAAGTGGGAGGAGTGGAGGCGGCGGAGCGAGGTGGGAGAGGGAGAGAGCATAATCGTCTTTTCGTGTGGACATAAATGGTTAAAGTAAATAGAAAAATGGTAAAAGACAAACGAAGAAATTCAAAACAGGTCTTTTAATCAATATAATCAGGATAAATACAAATAATAGAAGGCGATTTAAAAGTATCGAATTTCTCATCTCTTTTCGGTGTTTTACTCGCTCTGTTTCTGGGTGGATCGTGAGTACTTTGCACTGCAACAACTGTATACAAAAGATGATATTACTCCTCGTTTATTGTTATTAGATGATGTGTATTACTTTAGTTCAGAAAATGACTTTGAAAATATTGAATGAAAAGGGCAAAGGAAAAATGGTAAAATGTTATATTGAAATTGTAAAATGACAAGTATTTGAGAACAAAATTTAAAAGTTAAAATGACGTGTATTTGTGAATGGAAGAAGCACTTCCTGTGAAGTTGTGATACAACTTAATTAATTGCTTTGTGTTTCCGAATAACTTTACTAATGGAGTAATGGTATGCATGCCTAGTTGCCTGCAACTCGGCGGCCTTAATTTGCTAGACACCTCCACTTGTTGAATCAAGCTAGCGTATAAGCAACACATATAAAAGTCAACGTGAAGCAACTCGACGAATTCAACAAAAATATAATCTAAAACTAGATTTATATATAGAGCATACAGGAAAGGTGGCTGATAAAGATAATGCATTGTTCTTATCGTTGACACGTCGCCTTTGATTTCGGTATAACTTCACAAGTAATTGAATTAGAGTATTATTTACTGTAAATTGCTTCCTATGCACCATTAGTCAGCTGGTACGTGCACGCAGTGGTATGGATGTATCCGTGAAGATATAACATTTTCAGATGGTTTAGTTACATGTGGTTTTCAGGTTACTGTTCGACGTTTCAGACAGGCTGAAACATTAGCATCTTACTACATTGCACTCGTACGAACAATCAATTGATTGTATGACTTTTTTTTGGAGAGATCGTAATTTGCTGAGCTAGCTAACAGCAAGCGAAACAATTTTATCAACAGTACTGCTTGATTTAGGTAAGACTTTTTCCCTACGTGATAGAGACTAGAGAGTGTCAGACTTTTTAAGCTCTCTGATAAAAATGGTTTAATTCTGTCCCCTTGAACTCTACTTTTCTTAATTTTTGCCCACTCAATTCATTTGTTGCTTGTTAGTTTTGGATCATTTTTCAAAATACATGCAGAATCGATGCAGGGCCTGTGGACATCATGATTTCTTGCCAGAGGAGTTCAGTGGATGGAAGAAGCGTGCAGGGTAGCGTACCCTACTAGAATCAAAGAGTTTAATTGAACTAATTCGTACAACTTCAACAAGATATTTTTTTATTAGAAAAGTACTAGAATTTTTTTCTTTGTTAATTTACTACTAAAACAAGAATTGTGCCGCCGTCGTCATTGGCTGCCACAAGCTCCACCACCTCCCAAATATGGTGTGTCATCGCTGTTTGCAAGCTCCACCATCACCATCGTTCATGTAGGGAGGGGAGAGAGAAGATGAGGAAGGGAGAGGGAAGAAAATGGAGTGGAAGAAAACACAGATCATGACATGTGACCCCACTTTTTATTTGTTGATTATGGTAACCAGATGTCATGTCACCCAAAACAAAAACCGTTGCCATGTCAGTGCCACGTTGGATGAAAACAGAGGTGGAATGGCCTTAGGGGGTAATACACCCGATTTTGATAGTTGAAGGGTGTAGGTTAGCTGGTTTCATGGTTGGTGTTGAAATTTAGACAAACACGATAGTTGAGGGGTTAAATGAAGTTATTCCAAGAGTATAATAGGTACTGGATAGCTAAATTGATTAAAAAATTAGCCCAAAACACCATATCTTCACCAGTAGCTACATAACTACAGTGCTATCAGTAGGGGTGAAAACGGGGCGGGTAATTCCTGTCTAGTCCGATTCTGTATCCGGAAAAAATCAGCCCAGGGTTACTTTTTTTTTTTGTCCTGATCCGCATCAGGTATTTATCCATATCTGTATCCGAAAAATCTAATAGAATATGGATTAGGATGTGAGAAGAGTAATATCTGATTCATATCTGTATTTTATAGGATATCCGATAAATCAACAAAATGGATATTCGATAAACATCAATATCCTTTATGGTTTTCTGGTCATTTACCTAATATATAATATGGATTTACATTTGATTTTGTTTATGTTGTTAAGTATGATAAATAATTCTCTAATAGGTAGTATAATTTGACGTTTTCGTTGGTGAAATTATATCTTTTCTTTATGTGTACACTACTCGTGAAGTTATCTGCGACCGATTTGAATTCGATCTGCATCCGCTCCTACCCGTATCACGAAAAATATGTATCCAGGGTATCCATACCCGACTCCGAATCCGGGGTAAAAATATAGGTTAGGATATGGGGAGAGCAATATTCGCCCGTATCTGACCCGTTTTCACCCCTAGCTATTAGGTAGACAGGTACCCAGCGGTAACCAACCATTTTTTATTTAACCTTGACCAAATGTCATTGCATCACCAAAACTGAGTAGATCAATCTCTTTTGATAGAATTGTAGGGTAATTGGGTATTCTCATGTTAGATCAATCTCTTCCACCACCTGATGCCCCTTGTTCCATTCCATTCCATTCCTTTCCCTCGTACATGGACACCGAAGCTGCTGCACAAATTCTTATCACAAGAGAATACCGTGATACCGCGTCGCCAAAGCCGGTGAGATTTGTGTGGAAACACAAGGTGACTTCACTTGCTTGTCCTGGCCTAGTGTTTTTCTAGGCTGAGTTGTACGTACTACCTCTCTTTCTTTTCTATCAATGAAAGGCTGCGCTCCTGCCACAGTTTCGAAATAAAGAAGAAAAAAACACAAGAACGTGTAGATGAAACTATTGTAGATGAAAGTGAGAGAAATACGTTGTTTACAATCCTAACCGACTGTATCACCAGAA
This sequence comes from Hsuehochloa calcarea, assembly GCA_036346395.1. Taxonomy (NCBI): domain Eukaryota; kingdom Viridiplantae; phylum Streptophyta; class Magnoliopsida; order Poales; family Poaceae; genus Hsuehochloa; species Hsuehochloa calcarea. The sequence goes on along the minus strand of CM070604.1, from coordinate 9,790,214 downwards.
CCAAGGAAGAAATATTTTAGGTCCATGAAAGTATTAAAAGATTGTGTCATCTATAAAGACAAGTGAAAAAAATAACTCATTGTATAAGCTGTCTATACCATTATATATACCCTAAAGAGAGAGCGCGTGCGCACACACGAGAGATCAGGTTGTAAGGCCCTCCATGTATTTGCACTTTGGTAGTGCCTGCCGAGGTAGAAAATCCCCGAGTTCCAAATGGTTGTTCTCTATGGGCGTGCAGCGTGCACTAACACACGTATGTACAATACATGTGTTTAGAGAGGTGTTTAACAAAGAAAAATTAATTTTTCTTGCTATGTAGAACAGACAATGTGCTTATTTTGTGGTATCGATGTTTGATTAGATACCGTTACTTAAGAGGTGCTCATGTATATAACTATATACAATTAATAGATAATTCAATTATCTAAGCACCTATAAAAGATATGTTTGTATCGGAGAAAATAACTTTTATATAAGTATTCGCTGATATGATTATATTCTTTTTTAAGCACTCGTATATAAACATCTCGTGTTGTAATGGCCGAGCCTCGTGATGCCATTGCAAAGCTAGTTATATTTCATATTTGCCCCTGCAGAAGGAACAAAGGTCGCATGATCTCATGGTCGGTTCCTACCTCCCTGCTCATGTGTGTAGCTGAGATGAAGCGCGCGCGCACACAAAAAAAATGCATCAGGACGGCACGGCCTCATCTCTCTTTAATCGTGATTTCGTGACCGCTTGCTGATTATGATTAAGAAAAGATGGGTTTAGTCGTTTTCCAGGTAAAAGCGACGCTACAATTTTGGAATTAAATGAGAGGTTAGTACTTGGTACTCCATCAAGCCTAACAACTAGTATTATTAAAGGGGAGACTTTGTTTATACTTTGTAGCATGTGTGGCCTCATGTATGATTTGACAAAAATGAAGAGTTTTTTTTGTTGGTGTGCACATTGTGTCTCTTTCATCGATTGTCAAGATGAGATTTGTGTAATGTCATGCCAAAACTATTTGTGAACATGATCATATGGCCTCTTTGTCAAAGAGAGAAGATGTTTGATATTTTCGCTAGGGCGAGAAGCTTCCGACCGCGTGCTTTCTACATTATCAGAAGTTACATCATGGGCCGGGCTAGGTTAGGGCGGGGCAGACCATAGCCCAAGTTGAGTAAACTGAGGCCCGTGAGAAGCCTGATCCGGCCCATAAAAGGGACGGGCCTGAGCCCAAGTAAAAGATACATTATCTCATAGCCCATATGTGTGGGTCGTCGAAGTTGAAGGAGGCGACGGTTGTGGGTGGCGGAGGCACGACGGCGACCAGCCAAGACGAAGAGGAGAAGTAAAATTATTCTTCAGATAAAGATCAGAGCGGCATTCGCTAAGAATTGTGCATTTTTAGCGAGACAATGTAGGTAGAGTTGGAGATAGGTGAGGTGAACGCTGGAAGGGATTAGTACACGAATTCCGAAGCAAATTTGACGGTGGTGGAATTTATTGTATAAGAGAAGAAAGAACCTTTGCAAATCCTAAAGAACAAACAAGAACTCCACTACATCCAATCGGGATCCAGATAATGTTGTTAGTCTGTTACTGCCAGTTGTCGAAGTACTCTGCCACTGACGCTAAGCTTCACACGGATCTATGTGACGAGATGGAGTTTTTAGCTAATATAACATTGTTTGTGTTAAATACAAAATAGCACCACAAAGCTATCGACGAGTGACACGTCGCCGAATCCATACACCAGAGGACTAGAGCCCCTCGTTTGTACGCCCAGGGTCGGGTCTGGTGGCGCCGGGTCTATACTCGGCGCATGTCGTATGAGCACGGACCAGGCAGCTCATCGTGTAGGACGGACTGGGCAAGGTGTTGTTCGTGCTCCTGAAGGAGCTCCGTGTCCTTGGTGCACAAATTCGATGCTTTTTTTGTATTTAGCACGAAGAGTGAGTTAAAATTCGAGTGTTAACGTTACTATATTAGCTAAAAACTCAGAAAGATGCGGACAGCAAAACAAGGAGAACCGGGAAAAAAAAATCACTTGGACTTCACGCGAGAGATCCTGTGCACATGGCACACTGGCCTTCGCGTGAGACTCACAAATCTCTTAGATCTTTTCCTTTCCTCGTGCCGTCCTCCTTACGTGTATCGTTTGGAGAGATCCTCTTGTGCCGCCGCATTTCACAAGTGCTATTCAGGTGAAACTGTGCCACAACCATTCAGAGTTCAGGCCACCTCTTTCTCCTCGTGTGCAACACGGGCAGAAAAATATCTCCGTGCATAAAGGTCGTGAATATGACGGCAGGAATGGTGGAGGGGTAGTACCGCGGAGAGGTCCATCACATAAATAGTATTTTTATTATAGTAATATAGTAAAATACTATAATAGTAGCGGAAAAAGTAATACAGTAATTTTATCATAGCAGTATTGTAGCGAAAATGTATCGTTTAATCTTGTCATTTGATTTTTGATCGAATAGTGGAGATCGCTCCTAATACCCATACATCGTAGATCCTCTGCATTGACAGGCTCAAATACGGCGGTTGGACTCTCCCAGGGCCATGCAGATTTGGCATTTCTGGTGAGTGGCCCAGGTTGATCGAACGAGTAAACCTAGCACTGTCTAGCCCAAAACATCTCAAGAAATAATTTTCTTCTTTCTTTGTCCATTTGATTTGGTTTTTGTTTTCGATAAACTAAACAAATCTTCTATGTCAAAACTCTATTGGAGTGCATGGTGAGTGCAAAAGGTTACAAACTCATCCACCCAAGTTTTGAGTCTTCACCTGTACCTTAAATTTGAAGCGTGGGGAAATAAATTTTATCCCATCACATCTGAAAAGACATATCTTGTACATCGTGTTTGTACCGGTGCTTGTTCTGATAGAAGTTTACATGAAACTTAAGCATCGTGTACTTGTATTATTATTATTATCCAATACTCTCTCTGTTCTTTTTTACTTGCCGTTTTTTTATTTACTTTTTACGGTATACGACTTTGGTAGTTGTTTTTTATAACTTTACATTAAGATATACTAATAAAATTATTTTTTAAAGTAAATTTAATTATATAATTTTAACATAGCCAATCTAAATAGTTTGAACCAATTGGTAGACACAGATTTTAGAACATCAAGTAAAAAAGAACAGATATAGTAGAAAACAAACTTAAAGATACAAAAACTCAAAGGCACGATGGTAGAGGTGAGCAATATCGTAGCATTCCTACCAGAGAATTGAAGAGGTTGATTAGTTGCTACGGTGTTCCACATAATAAAGATCTTGCTCCCCATCTTTCAATTTGTCTTCCTCTAACCATTCCATTCCCTCACACGAGCAGGTGTGTTCCGTGCAGCCCCTCCCCTGCCGTGCACTCATTTCAGCCCCGAGGTGGCTGCTGTTAAAAATAAAAAAGGAGCCAAGTTGCCTACTACCACCAGAGCTAAACCAGCCGCTACCCGGCTAACCGCCGTCGCGCTCGCCCACCTCCGCGCTTTCTGTCGCGTAGCCAGCAGCTCTTATGGTCCGTCCGCCCGCCCGTCCCCTCCCCTCTGCCCGGTCCCACTCCACTGCGGCGACAACCACCCCGGGTGGGCCCGAGGGCACCACCGCAGCAACGCCCATTCCCACGCCCACTGACCGCCCGCGCGCCGTATAAATAAATATTGGCGCCCCCCAACGTGTCAGTGACACGCTGACGCAAGGCGCCACTAGCGATATTTGCGGGAGGAAGAGAGGAGAGGGAGAGGCGTGATGCTGCTGCGGAGCGCGTCCTCGCCGCTGCTTAACTACCCCTGCGCGGCGCGCGTGCCGGCGGCGGCGGAGCATGGACGAGGAGGTGGGGGGCACCTCGCGGTGGTGCCGGTGTCTTCGGCGGGCAGCCGCCGGGCAGGGGCGCTGTGCCGCGCATTGTCCGAAGGGGACCTGCTGGCAGCGCCGCTCCCGGCCGTGAGGGCCAGGAAGGACGACGGCCACGTGCTCTCCGCGTCTTCATTCGCCTCCATCTCCCTGGAGGAGGACGAGGAGGAGGTTGAGAAGGAGGAGGAAGAGGACGTGCTGTGGGCGGCCGTGCCGCTGCGCCGGCTGCTGACGAGCACGGGGCTGGACGCAGCCGCGGGGCGGGAGGCCGCGGCCCTGGCGCTCGTCGAGGGCATCGGGGGAGGCGGCGGCGGCGGGAGGGTGTGCGGCGGCGGGCAGGGCGGGAGCCGCGGTGACTCCGACGCGCACTACCGGCGGATGATCCAGGCCGACCCGGGAAACTCGCTGCTGCTCGGCAACTACGCCAGGTTCTTGAAGGAGGTGGAGCGGGACGTGGTGAGGGCGCAGGAGTACTGCGAGCGCGCCATCGTCGCCAACCCCGGCGACGGCGACGCGCTGGAGCTCTACGCGGGGCTCATCTGGGAGACCAGCCGCGATGCCGACCGCGCCGACGCCTACTTCAGCCGCGCCGTCCAAGCCGCGCCCGACGACTGGTGAGTCAGCGCACGGCACCACCTTCCTTCTTTGGCAATTCAGGCACTTTCAGTTTTAGATGCGTGACAGCATCTTCGCTTCTCCTGCAGCTATGTCCTGGGCTCCTACGCCGGGTTCCTGTGGGACGCTGAGGAAGACGATGAAGACGACGAGCCGACACCGACGCCGCCATTCTTGGGGGCAGCTCAGCCTCCTTCCGTCAGAGCGGCCTCTTAGGTGAACCGATCTCACCACCTGTAAACAAACTGGATCTGGAAGAGCAACATGCGAGGAATCACGGCAGCCTCTCAGGCGAACCGCGGTCGCCGGCTCGGCTCGCCTTGCCGCCGGCTTGTAAACTGAATCCGGCTACCTGTAAAATGGATCTGGAAAGAGCACTACGCGCCTAAGTTACCATCGGTAGAATCTGCAGGCTTACATAACGATATATACCAGCTTAAGGTTTTGCGGTGCTTGTACATGTAGAATGTTCTCGGTCACTTTGCGTATGTATAATATATCACCTCTGAATTAAACGTCAGAACCATTTGTTCCAGCTTGTTCAGCAAAAGCAAGATCCATCTTCCATGCAAACACAAATCAAAATTACATAGAATGCGCAAAGTTAGTCACAAAATTCGCAATGTTTTTGTAGCAAAGTGTTAGACTATGTGGACTGCTCGTAGATTTTGTGATAATGAATAATTGACGTTTGAGTTGTATTGACATTTGTGTTTGTAAAAGTTTCGATCGTTGGAATATTCAGCTTGAGTGGTCGAATCATGCCTTATATCGGGTGGTTCAAACTGTGATACTCAATAATCCCTTTCGACTGGATTCAGAGTACTGTAGCCCCGAGTACCCAGTGATATAGCTCCGAGTATCGAGTAATGTGCTCAGTCGTAAGTCGAGGTGTGTACCAAATCACAATCTGATCGGTCGATGGTTGAGATTCGATGGTAGTCGATAGTCGAAGCTACAGTATATGATCGATGGTTGAAGTTATAGTGATTGGTCGATGGTCGAAGCTACAGCGACCGGTCGATTGTCGAAAGCTACAGTAATTGATCGATAGTCGAAAGCTATAGTGTCGGATCGATGGTCGGTGGTTGTAAGCTTTGCGATCTGTAGTCGTGGATTTTGTGTTCGGTAGTCGTAGGCTTTGCGGTATATAGTCGTGGGTTTCGTGATCGATAGTTGTGGGTTTCGTGTTCGGTAGTCGTAGGCTTTGCGATCTGTAGTCGCGGGTTTCGTGATCGGTAGTCGTGGGTTTCGTGTTCAATAGTCGTAGGCTTTGCGATCTGTAGTCATGGGTTTCGTGATCAGTAGTCGTGGGTTTCGTGTTCGGTAGTTGTAGGCTTTGCGATCAGTGGTCGTGGACCTCTATTAGGTGGTCATACGCTTACGGTAAGTAATCGTAGGCTTCGAGTGCTTCAATTCTTGTAATCTTTGAGTTTTTTTGTGTACGCATGGTTGATCGGGCAGCGGTATGACCGACTTGTGCACAGCGGTACGACCGGTTTTACAGAGTGGTCTTGAGTTGTGTTCCGAAAGTTGGAAATTAAGGTTGTGGTTGATCTGACTCGTGTTTATTGATAGATGTGAGTGTGTTATGTGTGTGTAAACTGATATTGGTCAAGTTTGAGAACTTGTGCCAGGAAAACGTTCTTTGATCTTTGCATGTGCAGGTTGAGTGTGGAGACGGTCATGGTCGATGACGAAGATGACCGGAACTAGGATGGGGAAATCCAATATTTAGGTGGTCGTGGATATCACGAGGTGGTCGTGCTTACGCTGGGGCACATGGAGATCAAAGGGGATGCATATGCGTGGAGAAGCTACAGGAGGTGAAGTCCTGGAGACTTCGACTCGTGAGGAGTTATGAAGGCATTTATAACTGGAAGGTTTAGATATACTAGAAAACCCATGATTTGAGGGGTTTGGGTCCCATGATTTTCGAAAAAGATAGGATTATGTATCTATGTTGATAAGGACACGGTTTATAGTGGAGGCTTAGACTTTCTAGAAGTTTGACTCAATTGGGCTCCGTTAAGGCCCAAAACAAGCGGGACACACTGCACGCATTTTAATGCACCGTCTTTAACACCTCTTGACCTAATTAGCTACACCTTGCGTCATCTTGCGCCTCGGATTAGCCAATAGGTCACCATTGTCCATCTTCCACCACGCTTGAGTACATTGACTCACTTTGAGATCGCCGATCGTTCGGACCTCGGCTCTCCAAGCCTAGTCCCGATCATCCTCGCTGTCGTGACCACCAAGCAACTCGCACAACAATAGACAAGTAAACCGAATTTGGGAATAAGTTCTTCACAACTTGACCTATGTTAGTCAAAACATGCATCATGCAACATATATACCTTGAAACTCATGACTTTGACCTAACAACCAATATCGCCGCCACGACGGCGACGATCCAAGGAAACCTGGTCAGACCGCCCGTGGCGGCTCGACCGCCTAACTCGCTCGGCCTCGACCGCCACTGCTATTGGTCGGATCGCCATAAAACTTAGCCAATTTCCTCTCTAGAAAACCGAAACCTCTTGGAATTTTCAAACCAATAGAACTTTTGATCGAGACTCAAAAATTATGGGACCAAGTGCAATAGAATCTCCTCTCTTGCCTACACCTCTATTTTTGGCCCACTCAAACCACACTTTCTGGTTGGCGGTCCGGCCCCGCTATATGCCGGGTCCGATGCGCTTATGGCTTGATCGGACCGATCTTGGACCGATCGATCACATACTGGCCCGTCGGGCCGCGTGAGACCCGACACCTAAACTTTGCCAAAAACACGTGAAACGATAAACCGTTAACGCCATTGCCAATTGTCACATCATCATAAGATCTGGAGCATATCCCCATGATATCCACAATCTCCCCCTTGATGAACACATTGGCAATAATAAAGAAAATATAAATTAGAGGTTTGAAAAGTAAAATACTTTCGTTTTCGCACAAAGACACAACTTGGTCCATAAGCAAGATAAAGCAATGGAAATGACCAAGCTAGCATCAGAATATCATATGCAAGTGAGATAAGGCAAAAGAAAGCATAAAAACTTTAAATTCCAGAAAAGTGTCAAAAATCTCACTTAAGGTCCATATGAAATAACAATTGTTCAATTGACATTTGATTATCATGAGGATTAAGAAATGCAATTCAAGTTCAGAAGAATCAATAAGACAATAAGAATGCAATTCAAAAGCTCCTCCTCACTATGATCCTCAGATTTAAGAAAATTTCAAATTCTCCAATTTCTCATCCTTTTTATCATTTTTATATATTTTATCCCCCTTTGTACAATAATGATATATTTTCTCCACCAGCATTGAAATATCTTCTTCCCCTTTGACAATAGAGTCATCAAGGAATCACGCCTTCCTCTCATCCAGAGATAAACAATGCAGAATGAAGAAAGAAGCATAAGAAGGAGTATGTATGAAGTGCAATGGAGTGGCTTCATTTTTGTATTTTTTTAATTTTTTTTGATTATAAGAAGATTTGGAAATTACCCAAAAGAACAAGCTAGCATCTCTAATATTACACAAACAGTATATCAAGCCTAACAACGCTAGTAAGATCATGATAATACATATATATCAAAGCTAAGCACGAAGGCTAAAAAAATAAAGAAATAGATTTGATCAATTTAAGCAAAACTTCAAATTCAGCAAGTTCATCAACAGGGATCCTAAAGTGAAACTAGCAAGGTCAAAATGTCAAAGTGAGATCAAAAAGCTAACAAAGACCACATTAAGAGTCAATCAGGTCCTGTATTGAATCATTTTGCTCAAATTTCTCAAACGCCCATTTTTCAATAATTTTCTCATTTACACTGAATTTTGAAGTTGACTAATGATCTAACTTAGTGACAAGATCATGGACCAGGAGCCATCCACAAATTCATCCTAAGCTTCGATCAGAAGTTGATTAAAAGTATATCTTAGTGAAGAAGATCCTGGACTAGGAGCCATCCACAAACTCTTTCTAAGCTTCAGCAGAGCGACAAATCTTGAGGTTCATATCATTTCTGTCAAGTAGTCCCCATGAGATCGTCAGGATTATCAAACTATCTCCAAGTTCATGTCTTTGACAAGCAGTCTCGTAAGAGTAGTTTGTCACAATTTAAGCATAAGGCAATCTTGATTTTTCATGTTTCACAAGAGCAGTTTTATATTCTCAAGAACACAAGAAGCTCAAGTAATGATCAATTTTAGATTCAAAAGCTAACAAAGCAATTCTGACAGGGCCAATGTCACAAAAGGAGCACTAATTGCGCAACTAGCTAAAACATCCACAAATTGCAGTTTTTAGTTCGAGTTGTTTAGAATTCTAGCTCATACAAAGAAATACTTATCTCAGATATGTAAAAGCATGATAATTCTAGCAAGTCAAAGAACTAGACATGGTATTGAGCAAGAATTGAAATACTAAAGCTCCAAAGGGTAATAGGCAAAGCTTCATCAATTTTAAACGATAAGCAGAAAAACTTGTATTACAATGCATCTTTTTGGATACCACTTGTTGTATTTTCTTATGAATGCAATATGATACAATAAGATCCAATAAAAGGCTAAAATCTAAAAAGTTCATAAAGATCAATAAGTTCAGAAAGGAACAAGAAAAGATCAAAAGAACAAGGTAAGATCAGAAAAGATCGAACTCTCCCTCAAACCAACCCATAGGGATAAATTACCCCTAACTCGCTTCAAGGTGGCAAACCTAGTTGGGTCTAAAGGCTTGGTGAGGATATCAGCCAATTGAGCCTCGGACTCCACAAAGTGCAGCACAATATCACCTTTCTCGACATGGTCTCTAAGGAAGTGATAGCGAATATCTATGTGTGTGGATATCGTGAGGATATATGCACGATCTTAGAATGATGAGTCAATTGGCAATGGCATTGTTGGTTTGCAAAATCACGCGTTTTCAGTTTTGCTTCAGTCTGTCAGACCACAGGCGGTCTGACCGGTGGTGTGGGGCGGTCAGACCGCTCGTGGAGAGGTCGGACCGGCGATGGTTGCCGGTCGGACCGGCCTGACCTAAAAGTGGTTTCTGGAGCTGAGCCAAAAATAGGTTGTGTAGGAAGGTGAGGGGAGTCTCCTGGATGTGGTCGCATCATTTTTGGAGCTCCCAGTCAAAAGTTCTATTGAGTTGAAAATTTCAGAAGGTTTCGGATTTTCACGATGGAATTTTGGCTAAGTCTTTTCGGGTGGTCCGACCGCCGTTGTAGGATCGGTCGGACCGGCCTGAAATCGGTCGGACCGGTGATGTGGGGCGGTCAGACCGCCGATGACTTGAAGGTGAGCCTTCTTGGCATTGATGGGTTTTGATTGTGGTTAATGTATGGATGTCAATGCTTTATTGTTGCATATTGCATTGTGGAACTAACGTGGGTCAAGTTGTGAAGAACTTGTTCCCGGAAACGATTTGTTTGTCTATTGCTGTGCAGGTGGCTTGCAGGTCAACGACGTCAACGGTGAGGTGGATTGGGACTACGCTTGGAGAGCTGAGGTCCAGAACGATCATGGATGCCGGGTGAGGTCGTGTGACTCAAGCATGGTGCAGAAGGGGCAAGATGGATCGAACGGGTAGTTCTGCAGACACCGTTGGATCAGCGGTGCGGAAGTCGGTGTAAGTCTCTAGGAGGTTCGATGGGATTCGGACAGAGAGACTTGGCGACGTGATGAGAGCCACCGATCAACCTACACGTGGTGAAGCAGCGATTGCTTCAACAGATGGTTGTGTGGGTCCCATGTGTGTGGGTCCCAAAAGTGAAACCCTAGGCTTCTCCTATAAATAGAAAGGGGGGAGATGTAAAACCCCTTGAAGCATTTGGAGCCCTCTTCCTTTTTCTAGGGTTAGGAGAGGAGAGGAGAGGAGAGCTAGGGTTTGGAGAAATTGTGTGTGCTCCTTGTGTGAGCTCTTGTCCTCCTTGTTGGAGTGGCTTTGTAAGCATCTTGTGAGATCAATTAATCTTGTGATGCTTGCTTGAGAGATCATTTGTCTCCCTTTGTGTTCTTCTCTCTTTTGGATGAATTTGGTGCTTCCTTGATTCAAGTGGTTAAGCTTGGTCTCTTGACCTATTTTCTCTTACTTTGATGTGTGGGAATACTCCTAGAATCATCTAGACCATCAACCCCCACAAGCAAGTCTTGAATCAAAGATTTTCATATTTCTAGGGTTTGTGTACTTCTTTGGTAAAACCTTGAGAGATCGATTCTACGAAGTGGATCTGAAGGATCGTCGCTAGAAATAGGTCTCTAATATCCTTAGGGAGGTGTGCTCGAAATTTGGTCAAGTTTCATTGGTTGAATCAAAAGTTGAATCAAATTTCATTTTGGATTTGGGCATGGCATTTCAGTACTGGACTGAATCGGTCTGACCGGTTTTACAACGGCGGTCCGACCGCCCGCTTTTCAGACCGCCCAGTAGCGGCTGGTCGAACCGATATCCAACGGTCCGACCGCCAGTTAGTAGCCGGTCCGACCGCTGGTTGACCACCGGTCCGACCGCTAGTCTACAGCCGGTCTGACCGCCAGTGCCCAGACCAGACTAGTGAGATCAATTCTCCATATTTGTGTCTTGTGGTTGACGGGGTTATCGAATTCAGCACAAGGCTTCCACTGTGCGCTTACTGATCTTCTTAGCTTTCATAGCTAAAGTAGTAAAGTTCGTGTCGAATTTGATTAAGGCGAGAAAGTTGAGAAAGTGCCTATTCACCCCCCTAGTCGCCTTTACGTTCCTACAATGTGCTTGGTCCTATAGTGTTGCACAGGGTTCTTAGCAATATTAATGGCAGAAGTGTTATCACAGAAAAGAAGAACACTAGCAAATTTTAACCCATAGCCCTTAAGAGCGGTAACCCATAGCCCTTAAGAGTGGTTACCATCCACAAAATCTGACTACAGCAACTAGCAGCAGCTACATATTCAGCTTCATCAGTGGATTGTGCAACAGAGTACTGCTTCCTAGAAGACCAAGATACAAGAGAAGTGCCTAGGAAGTGATAAGTGCATGAGGTACTCTTCCTATTTAGCTGACATCCCGCAAAATCAGAATCTGAAAACCCCCGAATGTACAAGGATGAGGAACAGGAATACCAAATGCCATACAGAAGGGTAGAGTGTAAATACCTGAGTATGCGTTTAACAGCTTGGCGATGGGAAGATCTCGAAAACGCCTGAAACCTCGCAAAGAGGCAGACCGTGAAGTGGATGTCCGGTCTTGAGGCCGTCAGATATAGAAGGGAGCCGATCATGCTGCGGTACTCACGTTGATCCACGGCTTCTCCTTCCTCATCCGATCCAAAATAGTCGAAGTCGCCATGGGAGTGGAGATAGGCTTGCAATCACCCATGTTGAAGCGTTTGAGCAAGTCCTTAGTGTACCTCGTCGATGGATGAAAATCCTTCCTTGCATTGCTTGATTTGAAGCCACAAAAGTAATTGAGCTCTCCCATCATACTCATCTCAAATTCCCTAGACATAGTCTCGTAAAAGCTAAAAATAAGAGCATGAGAAGAACCACCAAAGATAATATCATCAACGTAAATTTGAGCAAGCGAGTCATAACCACGCCTAAGAATGAACAAAGTCTTGTCTACCTTACCCATCTCAAAATCATTCTTAAGCAAAAAGGTATTAAGTCTATCATACCGGGCTCTAGTGGCTTGTTTAAGACCATATAAGGCTTTGGGTAGCTTGAATACATGATGTGGGTACTTAAGATTCTCAAAGCCAGGGGTTGCTTAACATAAACTTTCTCCTCTATGAAACCATTTAAAATGACACTTTTAACATCCATCGATATAATCTAAAGCCCTTAGATGCAAAAATGCAAGAAGAATGCGAATAGCTTCTAGTCTAGCAATAGGAGTAAAGGTATCATGAAAATCCAACCCTCAACTTGGCTAAAACCCCGAGCTACCAATCTATCCTTATTTCTAATTACGTAACCATCCTCATTTTGTTTATTTTTGAAAACCAAATGGGTTCCTATAACATTATGGCCACTAGGAGGTTCTACTAGGTTCCAAACCTTATCCTCTCAAAATTTTCTAACTTCTCATGCATGGAATTAACCCAGCTAGAATCCGATAAAGCATGTGATATATTGCGGGGTTCAAAAGAAGCAACAAAAGCAGAATGAGAGTAGAGGTTTGGATCATTATACCTGGAGCGAGTGACTCGCTCATGGAGATTACATATTATCTGATCCGGAGGGTGCTACCTTTGAATGTGAAGTGGTGCACCCGGAGAGGAAAATATCTCTTCAACCTCCGCAGTATCTGCGATGATGAAGATGCGAGAGGAGCCTCATCTCAAGGCGAAGTAGTCACAATGATTCTTGAGTGAAATAGGAGCGTCAACAACAGCAGGTGGAAGAACATCATCGAGTCCTTCAACATCTTCCTCTATAAATTTGCTCTCCGTCACCTGTGTATCACCTGAAATATCTGATCTAGCTCCAGGGCTAGTCTCATCAAAAGTGACATTGCATGTCTCCTGAACAAGATTAGTTTCAGCATTAAAAACCCGAAAACCCATCGAATGTGCAGGATAACCCAGAAATAAACCATCAAAAGTTCTTGACATAAATTTATCTAGATTTCCTGTTTTGAGAATAAAACACTTGGATTCAAAGACTCGAAAGTGCAAGACAGAGGGTTTTCTACAAAATTGAAACTCATAAGCAGTCTTGCCCAAAGAAGGTCTCACAAAGACACGATTAGCAATATGGCAAGCAGTAGCAACAGCTACGGCCCAAAACCTCCTCAGTGTGCTATACTCATCTAGCATCGTCCTAGCCATCTCGACTAAGGTCATGTTCTTCCTTTCCACAACGCCATTTTGTTGAGGGACGTGTGGAGAAGAGAACTGATGCTCAATTCCACGCTCATCACAAAAAGAAGCAAATGAGACATTCTTGAACTCTGTGCCGTTGTCACTGCGGGTCGCTCTCAAGGCACTCGGAAGTTCAGAAGCCAAACGAAGAACAAGATCATGATAATAATCAAAAGCTTCATCCTTAGAAGCAAGAAAAAACACCCAAGTGTATCTAGAAAAATCATCGACTATGACAAGAATGTACCATTTTCCACCAACTGACCGAACCCTAGTAGGACCAAGAGTATCCATATGAAGCAATTGTCTCAAATCATCTACCATGACCATGGTCACTGAAGGATGTGAGGCGGCAACTTGTTTGCCATGCCTACAGGACGCATAAATAACATCTTTGACGGCTTTGAGTTTGAGAAAACCTCTCATGAGCTCAAGGTTGCTAACTCGTGTCAGATGATCAAAACCAATCTGCCCCAAATGACGGTGCCAAAGCCAGAACTCAGATGAAGAAGATGAAATCAAACATTTGAGAGAACCAGCAAGAGATTCAGAAAAATCAGCTCCAAAGATCCTAGCAACTTTAGTAATCCCAAAAACAAGCTCACCAGTTGAATCAAGCACCCGACAAGTATTTTTCTTAAATATAGTCTCATAGTCATCATCAAGAAGTTGAGAGACAGAAAGCAAATTAAACCTTAGCTTGTCCACTAGGGCGACGTCCTTGAGGATGAAGTTGTCGTTCACCCTGATCGATCCCGTTCCTTCAATCTGCCCTTGTTTATCATCTCCAATGGAGATGAAATTATCACCCGTCGACGGCGTGAAGGAGGTCAACCATCTTGAGTCTCTAGTCATGTGGTGTGAACAGCCGGAGTCGACGAACCACGTGTCCTTCCTCTTTCCGCGGTAATACTGAAAATCAAGGAACAGAAGAACGATGTGTCTCAACACTGGGGTTAGTTAAACAAAACTTAGGAACCCAGTACTGAGACATATGTCTGCGAGTAGTATGCAAAGCAGAAGTGTTATCCTTGATTTTATTTAAAGTTCTGTTGTGAGCAATGGTTAAACTAACATGAGAGTTATCCTATTTAAGAGCATGATGATGAGCATGTGACACAAATCCTAAACCGGGTTTCTTGTTTTCTAAGTTACCATGTCTCATAAAAGCTCTAGGTTGATTGGATGAAATTCTAGCAAAAATTTTCTTATCATTTTTCAACCTACGCCAACAGAAATCAATCAAATGTCCATCCTTTTTGCAATAGGTGCAATGGTACTTGATACCACCGGGAGAAGCACCCTTTGACTTAACAGATGGTTGGGCAACGCCTGCAGATTTAAAGATAGTTTTTGCAGGTTGGTTTTTGAATTCAATTAACCTATTTTCCAAGACTTGAGTAATTTTTGGGTTAGAATTATTTTGAATATGATTGTATCCTAATCCTTACTTCTTATAAGGAGTTTTAGACTTGTCCGGAATCATGTTTAATTGTTTCTTACCTTTAGAGAATTTTTCTAAGGTATTATTAAGATAAGCATTTTTTTCTTCTAAATTAGCACATGATTCACAGGTTCTACCCTTAATGACTCTAGCATGTTTCTCCTTATATAAAGCAGCTTCAAGTTTAAGAGCTGGACATGAAGCACATGTAGAAGACTCAATGCTGTCCTTAAGCTTGACATATTTAGCTCTAGCTGTTTCTAAAATATCTTTAACTTCATGTTCGCGTTCTAAGCGGAAAGTGCAAAGGCTAGGATCAACCACACCAGAAGCAACTAACTTGTTAGACTCTAAGCATTTTTCACATGGAGCAGATTTAACATCAACAAGCTCAGTCCTAGCATTTTCAAGTTGTTGCAAAGCAATATCATGAGTAGATTGTAGTTTAGCAAATTCATAGTTTAAAGCATGGCAGGATGAATATTCATCAGATTCAAGAGTCTTAGCATTTTCAAGTTCTAAAGTCAAATTATCTACTTGTGACTCTAAATCCTTATTCTTGACCATGACAAACTCTAAAGCCTTATCCTGACTCATGAGTTGCTCAAATATAGTTTCACATCTATCAGTATGGACATCATAGGAAGGAGGTACCTCATCGTTGTTGTCGTCAACAGAGTCAGCCATGAAGCACAAGCCGGTGATGTCCGTGGCCTTCCCCTTCTTCTTGTTTTGAGGGATCTCCTCCTACTTGTCCTCCTCGCTCTCGGAGTCCATATCGTTTAAGGATTTATCCTCAAAGGCGGAAAGCACCCGGTGAGCAGCCTTCATCAGCTTGGCAGTATCATACCTTGATTTGTTCCATTGAGGCTTTTTCCAAGCTGTCTTTCCCTCCTTGTGATTGCTCTTACCTTTCCGCTTAGGGCAATTTGCCCGGATATGATTGAGCTCACCACACTCATAGCAAGTCACGAGACCTGCTCTATTTATGTTTCTCATATTATTATAGACCTGTGTGACCTTTTTGACTATGAGGGTCAACTCAGCCTCAGGGAGACTCTCAAACTCCTCTTCATGGATTGCAGATAAACTAGCAAGCGAAAATCCAGAAGATGACTCAAAAGACCCATCAGAAGCTCTCTTGAGCGGGTCTACTACCAAAGCCATATTTTTATTCTTGGGATGATCAATCCTCTTAATCTCATTAGTCTTGAGCTTGCTATAGAGCAGCTCCAAAGTCAGATCAGAAAGATTGACATTCTCCTCAATGGCTGTAGCCTTTATCTCCCACTCCTTGGTGTTGATTGCAGCCAAGAGGTGGGTGGCATTTTCAGACTGAGAATATTCAATATCAACAACTTTCATCTGATTAATCACTTTATTAAAGTGACTAAAAATGTCATCGATGCTCTCTCATAACGCATCTCGAATTTGTTATATTCACGCTTATAAACTGTTTGGCATACTTTCTTGACTTGGGATGAACCCTCATGATAGGTTTCGAGAGTGTTCCAAATCTCATGCGCAGTCTCAAGATTGCAAATCCGATCATACACTTGTCTACCAAGCCCACCATACTAGAGGTTTTTAGTCTTATTGTTGTTAGCCAAAAGGGCTTCTGAAGCCGGCGTAGCAACTTCGGGTACAATGAGCGGGACTCGAACAACCTCCCATATAGTGTGTCCTTCGCTCTCAAAGAAGACTCGCATGCGATTCTTCCAATAGGCATAGTCGTGTCCATCGAATATATGCGGCTTTGTGGAGTATCTATCCAACGCCAAGTTCAGTGACCTGTTAAGATCAAGATTGAACTAACCGTGCTCTGATACCACTTGTTGGACCGAAAAGGAGACTAGAGGGGGGTGAATAGAAACACACTCACTTTTTCACAAATAATAGATTCAACATAAATTTCACTTCAGTAGCTATGGAAGCTATGAAGATCAATATACGAGTACAACGGAAGACTAGTATTGAATCCAACCTAATCTCAGTGCAGGTGGTCGGACCACTGGATCAATGGCGGTCGTACCGATTCCCTCTTGATCCGATCTGCCGACCACGGCCGGTCGATCACGCCGACTGAAGAATGAGCGTAAAGCCCTGATGACGAAGTTGCAAATAGATGAAACTTTTGATCTACAACTCTAAACTTGATGAAACTTGGAACACACCTTCTCTATAATATCAGGAACCTATTCCAATTGAAGATTGTGATAATTCTTGGAAGAATAGCGATCCTTTTCCGTTTGATTGAATAAGGGTTCAAAACTGGGTCAAAACGAAAACTTGATACAAAATCTTGCTCGTGGGTGATTGACGATCAAGATGATCCTAGGTATGTTCCCACATGTCACAGCAAGCTATATCACGTGGAGAATTCAATCAAAAACTCGCGGATCAAAGAAAGACTCAAAATCATCAAATATAGAGAAAGAATGCAATGAGACAAAACATGATCAAAGTTTTCTTTGATTGATTTGATATGCTATAGGCTTACAACCTCTCCATCAATGGAGGACAATGCTCAATCCAAGAGCACGAAAATCACATCAAACTATCAAGAACCCTAGCCTCCACAAAAGTTCTCCATAAGAAAATTAGGGTTTATAAAAATAGCAAAAGAGAGGAAACAGAGGTGCAGCCACCTCCGTCCCCTATTACAGTGGAGGCTTAGACCTTCTAGAAGTTTGACTCAATTGGGCTCCCGTTAAGGCCCAAAACAGACGCTTTGCCGCACGTATTTTAATGCACCGCCTTTAACACCCTTGACCTAGTAAGCTACACCTTTCGCTATCTTGCGCCTCGGATTAGCCAATATGTCACCCTTGTCTATCTTGCACTACGCTTGAGTACATTGACCTCACCCGGCATCGTCGATCGTTCTGGACCTCAGTTCTCCAAGCATACTCCCGATCATCCTCGCCGTTGACCGTCGTTGACCACCAAGCAACCTGCACAACAATAGACAAGTAAACCAAATTTGAGAATAAGTTCTTCACAACTTGACCCATGTTAGTCAAAACATGCATCATGCAACATATATGCCCTGAAACTCATGACTTTGACCTGACAACCGAATATCACCGCCACGACGGGCGACGATCCAAGTGAAACCAGTCAGACCGCCCCCAGGGCTGGTCTGACCGTCCACCCCGGCCGGTCTGACCGTCACCTATTGGCCGGTCAGTCCGCCAGTAAAGACTTAGCCGAATTTCCTCTATGGAAAACCGAAACCTACTGGAATTTTCAAACCAATAGAACTTTTGACTGGAGACTCCAAAAATTATGGGACTAAGTGCAATAGAATCTCCTCTCTTGCTACACCCTCTATTTTTGGCCCAGCTCAAACCACACTTTCTGAAGTTGTCTGTCAATCGCCGCTCCGCCGGTCGGACCGATCTTGGATCGGTTCGATCACGCATACTGGCGGTCGGACCACCCGAGACCGATCTGAAACTTTGCCGAAGATACGTGAAATGACAAACAGTTAACGCCATTGCCAATTGTCACATCATCCTAAGATATGGAGCATATCCCCATGATATCCACAGTTTTGTTTTGACCACTACGACGAGGAGACAAACTCGTACGAGTATGTTGTATTCGGTTGTTAGTTGAATTCACCACAGATACTCTTCAGTAATTCAGAAAGGAGTCACTACAATCATTCACCCCCTCTGTTTTTCGTATCTGATCTTACAAGTGGTATCAGAGTATATTGCTATGACATCAAAGGGGTATGCGAATCGTTCCCCCATACTAGAGGATCTCTCCAAGCTTATATTGAGGCTCATAGTAGTGATGTTTGGAATAATGTTGCTAGACCATATGAGGTTCCGGTTACTGTTACTAATATAAATAAAACATATGTTGATTTAGATGCTCAAAGTCGTAACTTGCTGTTTCAAGGAATTTCTCGCAAAGAATTTGATCGTGTACCTCATATTAATTCTGCCCACTAAATATGAAAAAATCTTTTCAATTATCATGAAGGAACCACTAAAATTAAGAAACTGTGTAAAAATATTTATCAAAAAGAATATTTTGATTTTGCTATAAAGCCTGATGAAGCTATTGATGATCTTTTTGATCAGTTTGAAAAAATATCGAGTAATTTACGCGGTATTAACGTTATTCCTACAGATGAAGATAATACAACTAAAATTTTAAGATCTTTAGGTTTTGAGCGGTTGATAGTAGTCACAACTATCAATCAAACTATCGATCTAGATACTTTAACCATGGATGATCTTTTCTCTAGATTAAAAACCAATGAGATGGAAGCTTTGCCATCTAAGAGTGATAAACCTTTATCTTTAGCTCTTGTGATCAACCCCGTGCAGCCTGCTTCGTCGAGTTCTTTTCCTGTGTCTGCTTTGTCTTCTTTTTTAGAGGAACAGTTCGAACAGCTCCTTGAAGTGGATTTAGTGTTGATCTCCTCACGAGCATACAAAGCACTCAACTACATGAGGATGAGGAAGCGATGTGACATATCAAGTTCGATCAAGTGCTATGAGTGTGGCGAGCCAGACCACAATAAGATGAAGTACCCCAAGCTCAAGAGGAAGGTGATCAAGGAAGATAAGAATTATCGTCGTCGGTCATTCAAGAAAAAAAACACCAAGGGTGGTAATTTCAGCTAGAAATTTACTGAAAAGGTTCTTTCTACTATCGAACATCTTGATTTGAGTGATGTGGTGTCGGGACCCAAAAATACAATTCTGGATCCTCTATGTATACTGCACTAGTCCAGGATCACGCTAGTACACACAGTGGCAACATCGATAAAATATCATTTCTATATGCAAAGATTGACTAATAAGTAAGCAAATAACAAAAATAATCAAAGTAACGACCTTAAGGTCAAAGCTTACAATTAATGTATCAGAAGGCGAATAGCTCAATAAAGGTGCAGTGGAACGTAACGGAATAACTTCAGTGAAGCCCATCCATATGCCCACAGGCAATCGGCTGGGGTAGCGTGACCTAGTTCTCCATGATTCTTGAAGTAGACCTTGTTGGCTAATGATTTCTCCACTTCTGTTGATTGATTATAGAAAGCATGAGTACACAACCGTCCTCGCAAGTCATATCACATAATGCACTTTATAGATGATGGCTTATTCCAAATGAATGGCTTATGTGGTTCTTTTGTATAAAGTAATATTTGCAATTGAATACAAATAATAGATTGAAAATATAATTTTAAAATAAATAAATAATAATAATTTGATATTTGTTTCCACAAAGGACACACAGTCTAAACAAGTTATTCACACACTTGCACAAGTTATCTCACACAACTGACCCTTCCCAATTGTTTTTTTGAAAATCTACCCCTCATGTGAAATCCCCGAGCATGTCCATGACCGCGGACGCAGCTATTCGAATAGATTGATTAACATTCTGCAGAGGTTGTATACTTTACCCACAAGATACAATTAACTCATCATGTCTGCCATGACTCGCCATACGGAAGTATGTGATTGAGCAATCATAACAAAATCTTTCAGAAACTTCATTTCAAACATTGACACTCTCAATGTGCTTTACCGCCGTCCAATCGATACACACATCGCTTGGTACGACGCACACCGTTGGACAAAAAAGTAGCGAACCGTCCCACCATGTGAGAATCACACCTCCAGCCCATCACACAACCTAACCTACAACTTGAGTTGTTAATGTCAAGACTCCATGACTTACTAAGTTAGGTCCGTCCCATAGTAGGCATGTGGTCGTACAACAAGGCTCGATTCAATGGCGCACAAAGTCAAGTCCTTAATTGACCAAGGCAAGATTTTTAATTTCTAACTAAATATCACATGTACCAATATTCTCATTCACACAGCTCCACTATATCACACAGTATCCACCACTTACCTCAATCTAAATCTTTTCCCACCCTGTTGGTTAAGTGCAACACATGCCACCAACGAGTAATAGCATACAACACACGCTTTATCACACGCCCATAATCACTTAGTCAAGTTTATATTTGCAACTCACATGAGATGATGACTCGTAGCATGGCTAAGCAATTTACTCATATCTAACCAACTCACGTTGGTGCTACGATAATACCAACTAGTAATGAACTAACATAGGGTGACAAAAGTTCATGGCATAACAATAAACAAGGTGAATGTAACAAATTGTATTAATAACTAAGCCCAAAAGTATTTAAATAAATACTTAAATAGATTACAATAATTTGAATCAAAGTATTTTGAAAACTATGTACAATATGATCAAAGGTATAACTTACCTTGGAATAGGTCTAGGTATTGATCTTGATCTTGATACACTCCTTCTTCAAAAGTCTTCGAAAAATTAACGTCTACTCGCAAACGAAATAAATAAATAAAACAAATAAATAATAGAGATAAAACAAACTCCAAAAATTAAATAAAAATCTTAGATAAATAGATCCCTAATTTAGATGAATTTAGAAACTTGAATGGGTTCAATTGGAGTTCGGACGGAGAAGATATGGCTCTCAGAAGATTGAAATTAAAGAAAAACGTAAATTAGAATTTCTGGAATTTTCGAATTATTTTTCTATTGAAAAATTCAGAATAATGACGTCAGCTGACATCAGCGTTGGAATTTTTGAATTAAAATAAATATGGGAAAATGGCTGAGAGGCTGACAGGGGGACCCACGGTCTATAGACTCAGTCCACGGACTAGGGCTCGGGTTCATGGTGAACTGAGTTCAGAGAATAGTGCACTGCTAAATGGGGCCCACGGTTAAGTGACTCGGTCCACGATGAACCAAATCTGCATAGGTTTGGTTTAGGGTTTGGATTAAGTGTGCCACATGGTTGATGACGGGGTGGCTGACGCTGAGGTGGCATCACGGTGGCGACGACATGGCAGCGAGGTGGTGCGCTGACGTGGCACTGGGCAATGAGCACAGGGGCGCGGTGGCACATGGCCTTGCTGGCTCGCCGGCCCTAGCGGCCACGGTGGCGTGTGAGAATGTCCAAAATGGAGCGAAGAGGCGAAGGCGGTCGCAGTGACACGGTCATGGTGGCGGAAGTTCGCAGCAATCACCGGAGGCGAGCCAAGAAGCGGCGGAGATGGCGGTGTGCACGACGGCAACGAGCTACAGCCACGCTCCAGCTAAGGGAACACAAGCAATGGGTAGAACATCGCACAGGGAGTACTATGGTGGTGCCGATGAGGGCAGAAAATGACCAGAGAAGGCGCAATTGGTGATAAAAGCCAGCAGCCAGAGTTGACAAAGAAAGGTGAATTCACGGGCTATGGTGAACAAAACTTGACATCCAAAAGGGGAAAAGTTAGAGCGAGGGATGAGACACGAGATGACGCGATTGACCTTGATAGGATGTCACAGGAGAAGCAAAGACACGATGGAGACTTCTCGGGTTGATGGGACACAGCCGGAGTTGAAGAAGATGGAGTGCGCACCAGCGATGTAGGGCACACGAGCTCCCGAGCGTGGCGGCAATGCGAAGAGGGAGACGAGGCGGTGCTGACGACACGAATGCGACGGCTCGAGGAGGCACGACAATGGAGAACAAGCGGCGAAGACCGGTACTAGGCTTGTAGAAGACGACCTCGGCGACGCTGATTGGAGGCTTCCCCGGCGGGGCGAGCTAGGGCATCCGAGGCGGTGGTGAAGCGGCGAGGCGCACGGGATGGCACTATTTATAGTGTGGAGCGGCGGGTAGGGCACATACACCCAAGATGGCGGCGCGGCTGGCCTGAGTCAAGTCGCACGCTGCGGTGCGTGAGTGGCGCAATGCTGGCGTAGGCCCGAGGAAGAAATAGGGTTTGGCGGCGGGGACTGCTGGGTCAAGGTGATGCTAGGCCGGTGGAAGAAGCGGGGCTGGCGGGTTGGGATGCGGCTGGATTGGGTCGAAGGGGAAATGGGTAGGAGGAGAGAGGAAGTGGATTGGGCCGGTGCAAATTTGGCCCAAGTGGATTTTGGATTTAAAAAATGGTTTTAGGAATTAAATAAAAGCTAAAAATCCAAATGAGGTCAAATAAATAGCAATTAAATTCAGAAAAATCCAAGAAAATACACAAAAATTCCTTGGAGTACAAGGAACCCAACTAAATTGATATTTAGATTAGTCAAATTAAATATTTTTAATTTAGGAAATACCCAATTAAGCTTTATTTATTCGAATAAAATTAGTGAAATTTTCTAGGGACCTAATCTACTCAAAAGATTTTTGAAAAGCCAAATTTTGGGACGTTACATGTGGAATATGGAAGTTGTAACGACGACAACCAAAACAAAGATGATGCTAAAGGTAAGAAGAAGAACAACGAAGACTTCACAGGCATGTGCTTCATGGCGAAAAATGACAAGAATGATGATGATGACAATGATCCCGATGAGGTAAGACCATCATGTGATGAGCTTGAAGATAGTTTGATTAAACTTGCTATTGAACCGAAAAAGTCAAAAAGAAACTAAAAGAAAATAATTGTCTTATTGAAAGCTTAACTTCTAAAATCAATAGACTAAGAGTTTCTATTCTTGATAAAAAATCATATGAGTCTTGTCAAGTTTTACATTCTGAGTTGGAGACTACTAGGTCAATGAATGCATCAAAGTTGATTCAACTTAGGAATGTAAATACTAAATTTGATGGTTTAAGGTTTGCACATGACTCTTATGATGAAAAGTTAAAATCGCAAATAATGAAATTGAGAAACTCAAGTTTAGTTCACCTGCACGTTTAGAGTCAAGTATTTCAAATGCTCAAACTAAAACTTGCTCTAATTGTGGATTGCTAGAAGCCAGACTACATCCATCTCAGAAAACAATTCAACAAATGCTTTATCATGAGATATCTTCTTGCTCTAACTGTCCTAAACTTACCATAGAAATAGAAGTTTTGACTAGACAACTTAATGATTTTGCTGAAAAGGAAAAATTGGTCCAGTCTTGCGCTTCTAAGAAACCTATGAATGAATATGTTAAATGCACAACTTGTCTCACTCTAGCTAAAGACAATGAGTATCTCAAGAACACTTTAGAGAGATTTTCCTTTGCAAGAAAAATTTAAACATGATCCTAGACAAGCCAAAAGTGGGTGTTAAACATCAGGGTTTAGGATTTAATTTTATTGAGCATGCTAAGAATAATCATTCTAAGATAGTTAAGCTTCTTGAACCTAAAAAATTTAAAGTGGAATCTGAACCAAAATAAATTATTTTTAAATTGACTGGTATTGCAAAGGATTCATCTACCCAAGTGGGTGTTGTAAAGGTAGTAGATACGACTTCTCATCAAGACAAGTAAGATTTCTCGTACTGGAGTGGAGTGGTAGAGAGGGTCATTTGGTTCAAATTTGCTTTTGAAAAGCGAAGAAAGAAAATAAAGTCAGGTTTAAAAAGATATCTCATATTGTAGTGTAGTTTGATCAAGTTCCTTTTTATCGATTTGCTCCATCTAAACAATTTTCTGCAGGTTAGGGGGTTTCTGCAACTGGGCCGGTACGACTGGTGTTTGTCACATGGTCATACCGGTCGGCGGTCAGACCGGTGTTTGTCATGCGGTCATACCGGTCGTCTGTCAGATCAGCACATCAACTGCGGTCTGACCGGTAGTGCCCAGAATCTAAAAATCCATTTTCTCCGCCTGCTGTTGCTTTTGTTCGTTGCGTATATCAATATTGTTTACCTAAAACTTTATTGTCTAACTCCAGTACTAAGATATTGACAATTGTTCGTGCTTTGTAGGCTTGTCGCAAGCGGAAGGAGAACATATGGTTCATTGACTCTGGTTGCTCTCGCCATATGACTGGAGACTCTAGATGGTTCTCCTCCCTCACTCATGCCACCGGTGATGAGATGATTACTTTTGGGGATAATGCTCAAGGACGAGTTGTTGCAAAAGGTACTGTGCGCGTCAACGATAAATTCATTCTAAAAGACGTTTCTCTTGTCAGTAAGTTGAGTTATAATCTGCTTTCAGTTTCACAGTTGATATACGATAATCTTGAGGTAAGCTTTAAAAACCATTCATGCTGTATTTTAGATTCATCTGGCGATCTAGTATACAAAATTATTCAAGTTGGCTGTTTGTTTAAGGGCGACTTTCATATTCATCATCCTCTGATTTTAGGTGTCTTGTTTTATCTGATTCTAAGGATTTACTCCACTGGCATCGTAGACTAGGTCATATTAGTTTTGATCATCTTGCTCGTATCAGTAATATGGATCTTGTTAGAGGATTGCCTAGTCTTGAAATTAAAAAAATCAATGGATTTTGTTTGTGCACCTTGTCGTCACGGTAAGATGATATATGCAAAACATCCTCCTCTCACACTTTTTATGACTGGTGCACCTCGTTAATTGTTGCACAGGGACACTGTAGGTAGGGATGAAAACAGATCGGATAGTTTCCGATCGATCCGGACGAAAATGGATTCGGATTGTCTCGGATCGGATTTTTCTCGGATAATTTTCGGATCGGAAACGGATTCGTATTTTTTTTGTTAGAAACGGAAACGAATACGGTAGGCATGCTATCCGGCGGATACAGATACGGATTATCCGGATAAGACCAAGTCCAGATATTCGGATTTCGGCCCAATAAAAGAGGATTTCAGCCCAAAAGAGAAAATGAGATTTTAATTAATTTTCGAATTTTAGAAAATGCAACAAATCAAATGACCTTTTAGAAAATAGCAAATAGAGTTAAAAAATTCTAGAAAAAATCACAAAAATTCCTTAAATTATTTTGAACTTAATAAAATTAATTCCAAGTTAAAGTTGGTTTTTATTTTTTTGCCCATAAATTATTTTTAATTTCTAAAAAATATGAACAACCTTTTTAAAATCCAGAAAATTCAAGAAATTAATTATTATTTTTTTCATTTTCACTTTAAATACAATAAAATCTGAGAAATCTCAATAAATTTTTTTGACATTGAAAACTAGGAAATTAAATAATTGATTTTATTTTATTATTTTTTCTTTTTAACCAAGAAAACTCTTTTAAATCTCAGAAAATCCAATAAAATAATAACTTTATTAATTTTATTTTTGGTAACATACTTTGGGATGTTACAATCATTTGTGTATAGATTAACCGTCTAGCCTGATCAATGTTAGTGTGAACTAAGTTTTATGTATGTGATGAACTAAGTGTGAATGTGTGATGACTTGTGACTTTGTGAGTTATGACTTATAAGCTAAATATGGTAAACAAAATGTTATGTTTATGATGAACTAATTAATGCATCTTGCTAGTGCCAATGTTATGTGTGGTTGCTGAAAATAGGAACAATTCATGAATGTTTGCATCAAATAAATTAGTTATATGTTTTCGTTAATTTCTGGCATACAATTTAAGGGGTTTTCATGTTCTGAAAAATATCTACGATCGTATTCGTATTCGATATTATTCGTATCCATATTCGTATCTAGGTCCGAAAAAATATGAAAACAAATATGGCAGAGTCATTATCCGTCCGTATCCGATCCGTTTTCACCCCTAACTTTTGATCCTGCTAGAGTTCAGTCAGCTGGATGCAAATGGTATGTTCTTGTTATTGTTGATGATTACTCTAGATACTTGTGGGTCTTTCTCATGACATCTAAGCACGAAGTTTTTGGTCACTTTAGAGAGTTTGCCCTTAGACTTGCTACTGAACTCTCAGGAGCACTTAGAGCAATTAGAAGTGATAATGGAACTGAATTGAAGAACATATCATTTGCCTCTTTTTGTTCTGAAAAAGGGTTAGATCATCAATTTTCTTCAGCTCATGTGCCACAACAAAGCGATGTTGTAGAACGTAAAAATAGAACATTAGTTGAGATGGCTAAAGCAATGTTAAATGAACATGCTACACATAGGAAGTTTTGGGCAGAAGCTATCTCCACTGCTTGCTATATTTCTAATAGAGTATTTTTGCGAGCTAAATTGCATAAGACTTCATATGAACTTCGTTTTGGTCATTCTCCTAATATTTTTCAATTGACTGTGTTTAGATGTCGATGTTTTATTCTTAAACATGGAAGTCTTGATAAATTTGAATCTAGATCCTCATATAGTATTTTACTTGGATATGCAGCTCACACTCGAGGTTATCGTGTATTCAACTTAGAAACTAACAAAATTGCTGAGATCTGCGAGGTCACTTTTGATGAGGCTAGTCCAGGTACTAGACCCGACAATACAGGTATACAGGTAAATGACGCACCCGAAGACATCTTCTATGACTCTGTCGACGATGAAACGGTAACCCTTATTCACACTTGGACACATGTATCTACACCAATGGTGTAACACCCTGGCTATTCGGAAGCCAAGATGTCACGCAAAACTATCAAACTACTAAGAATAGCATTAAAGCTGGATTATACAGATTCAATCAACAATAATTTCTAAAGAATGACAATAAACGATCACCAGATTCATGGAAAAGAATGGATAAACAGATATAATACCACGAGCAGTCAAGCAATACCAAAGTTGGATTATTACAAATCAAAATTTATTTAACAAGTTGGCTTGACTGAAAGGTAATAATAATTATTCGATTGGATAAAAGTGAAGTGCGAGCAGTCGAACTACCCCACCAAATCACCTTGTATTCTCCTCAATTACCTAATTAAAACATACAAAGCAAGGGTGAGTCGAAGACTCGAAGTACATACAAGAATAATCAAACATTGAGTGGACAACACAATCCAGGTTGAATTACGAACAAATCTTGGAACACATATATGATTGAATGGAATGAATACATGAATGGATGGAATGAAAGAATGCATTGAAGGAATGGACTAATCACACTTATAATGCAGTATAGCGAGTGATACACCGTCGGTGTTCACTTAAGCCCGTACTTCACAAAGTACGGGGACCCAATCACCGTATGAAGAACGTTTCATACGGTGTCCAAGTTGCCACATTGGAATGGTGGTCAACACTACCCACATTGGAATGGTGGGTTTTCAAATGCCCATCTTTGGAATTGATGGGTCTTTCAAATGCCCATCTTTGGAATTGTTGGGACTTACCAAAAGAATCCACTCCCGTGGTCATAATAAATTTTATGAATGAATATGATGATTTCTCATGGTATGAATGAATAACACACATTAGTGGAAAAGACACATGGCATTCAACAACATGTGTAAACAAGTATGAGTATGCATTCCCACACAACATAATATATCAAGGATGCCACACAAGTTAGTTGCATGTAATGGAATGCAACAACTGAAATGAATGCTAATTCTTTAATCACAAGAATCATCTTCTTGAAATGAAATAAACATCAGGATGGATAGAAAAAGGCATTCACAATTTATCCCAACATCAAGCAAACAATTGGAAACATCACCAAACAAAGATAGGGTACTTGCCTTAGCGATGTGACGTAAAGGAGGATACGAAGATGCCCCTCCACTCACCGCCTCACCGCCTACACAAATGTATAATCGAAATAAGAATAACAAGGTATGACATTGCTACAAGAGCCCTTCCATCCCCTCTATCTCTCCCACCCAAACAACGGGATCAATTTTACCAAGTTTACCCAATGACCGATTACAGCTAAACTGGCAGCGATACTAGAAAAATCACCATTAATTATCTGTAACTCCAAAATACCTGAAACTAGTGCTCACTAAATCTTAACAGATCAGGCTACAAAACATTAGTTGGCGGAATCCCGATTCGCCAAAACAGAGGGCTAATTAACAGCTAAACACAACCCATCTACGTCATGTCCGAATACGGATCGAGATAAAGAAAATAGCGTAACTTTCAACCTATTGATCCAATGAGAATGATTCTTATCATCTTGGAAATATAATTTTCAGGGCTAAAATAACTTAGTTGGGTGAAAGTTCTGATTCGGCCCCTAATTTGAACAAAACCAAGGGACAAACCTCTCGACCTCGGTTTTGAACAGACCGAACAGTTCGTAATCAAAAATTCATATCTCCCAAACTACAGATCGGATTTTCCTGATCTCGGTTCCAAAAGAAATCTAACGTTCCCAGGAATAAAACTTTAGAAGGGCAAAACCCCAGATTCGGCCTCTACAGTAGTCTAAACAATAGATGAAAACACTAACAATTATCTGCCCAAAATTCAGAACAGTGGTAAAGAAAATATCATAACTTTCATTATACAGATCCAATGGAGATGATCTTTATCAGCTTTGAAATATAATTTAAAGGGCTACAATAACGTATTTGGGTGGAGGTTCTGGAAATGCCTCTAACGAAATCAAAACCTAGGATCAAGCCGACAGATCTTTCTCGTCAGACAGACAGAACAACGCGCACTAAAAAAATCATATCTCCTAAACCATATGGCGGAATCACGTGATCTCGGTGGCTATGAAAAGCTAAGAACAATACCTACAACTTTCTAAGAGATGGACAGGACAGAAAACGAACGCATCTTACCCAAAATCGATACACAAGGTGGTGCACAGGAAGGGGGAAGGGGGCGGCGGCTCCAAAGGGGGGGAGCGGGAGAGAAATGTGGAGTTTAGGGTTTGGGGGTGGGAACCCCCTCTTATGGCCAGCCACCACATGGGCCCCTCTGGCCGTGGCCCAGCCAGTTGCCGTGAAATCACGAAAACCCTCCGGTGAAAAGATGATTACATTTTTCGATTAGCTCCCTCTTCCGAAACTTTTTCTAATAAGCCGAATCACCTTCGGGGTATTACAAATGGAGTCTACAACTAGTGGCTTTGATCCTATCTCCAATGAGGTATAGGCCACTACTGCTACACCTATATCACCTACGACACCACAGGCTCCTCTGCACATTCAACGATGTAATCCTTTTGAACAAATGATTGGCTTTCAGATCAAGCAATTAAAGTTGGGTATTTTTATTCATCAAACCAAGTACACCAATGATCTCCTTCATTGCTTCGATATGAGGACAAGTAAACCAATCTCCACACCAATGAGATCTACAGCCGTGTTAGACCCTGACGAGGATGGAGAGACTGTTGATAAAAAAAAAATACAGAAGCATGATTGGCTCACTTCTGTATCTCACTGCTTTAAGACCAGACATTCACTTTGCTGTATGTGAGTGTGCTCACTTTCAAGCTTCCCCACGTGCTTCACATCGCTAGGCAGTTAAGAGAATTTTTAGGTATCTTCAGTCAACTTTAGAATTTGGCATATGGTATTCTTCTTCGTCATGCCTTACCCTTAGAGCTTATTCAGATACATATTTTAGGGGTTGTAGAATTGATAGAAAGAATACTCCTGGCACAAGTCACTTTTTAGGCACATCTCTTGTTTTTTGGGCTTCTAGGAAACAGTTGGCTATTGCACTTTCCACTACTGAGGTTGAATATGTTGCTGCTGCTTCTTGTTGCTCACAATTACTTTGGATGTCAGCTACGCTTAAAGATTTTGGCTTAGACTTGGATAATGTATCTCTTTACTGTGATAATACTAGTGCTATTTGTATTGCTAAAAATTCTGTGCAATATTCACGAACCAAACACATTGATATCTGGTATCATTTTCTTTGAGACCATGTGGAAAAGAGAGTTGTTGTTTTGCATTTTATTGATACAGATTCTCAAGTTCTTTGATATTCTCATAAAGCCGCTTGATTCTACACGGTTTGCTCTTTTGCAAATTGAGTTGGGTGTGTTGCATCCTATTAGATTATTTTAAGGGGGAGCTTGTTGTTTAAATTGTTAGAAGTTTTGTTTATTATACTTGTCAAACAATTCATCCAGTCCAAGCCATTGAAATCAATTGAGGTGTCGAGCTTTCTTTATCATATTTACTCATGTGTGTAATATTCTGAAAATAATAATAATAGTAATAAGCTCTTAAGGGCCTTTGCGTAATTAAACAAAGTAAGTACATGAAAATATTATTTTCTAGTTTTTACGGAGGGGCTAGACTGCGTGAGATATAAAAGAGAATCGTGGGGAGAGAAATCAGAAATTCTAAACCCTAGTTTTTATTCCTCCCGTGCGGTGCCGCTAATAGCCGCCACAAATTTTTCCTCCACCGCTGCGTTGATTCTTTGCTTGCCGCGTGACGCCGTGGTTTATGCCGCCGCCAAAGACGCGTTGCGCTGCCCATGCATGCACACGCCCACGCCTTGCTGGTCGCGTGAAGCCGCCCACGCACCCACTTCAGCCTTCAGGCATCGACAACACCCGAGCGTGTGTGATCTTTGGTTGGGTGCTTAACCGTCACGTGTAGACTTTGGGAGGTTTGTTGCATTCTCTTTTGATGCTGTCACTTGGCTAGTTAATACTGCTTCTTTTTCTCATGTATGCTTGTGTTGGCAATTAGTAGCTCATTAGTTTGCACACGTTGCTAGCTGGTGGTCAATTAGTGAAGCAATGTATTTTATAGGCATGCATCCGGTTTGGATTAGTAGAAGAAAGAGTGCAGCTAGCACAAGGAATTTCATAGATGGGTTTAGCCTGTTATTCTGTTGTACGATTTATTCGGATACCTTAATGGCAAATTTTGAAAATGTCATCTACTAGTTAATTGTAGATAATTTCGATATCTTTCTATAGAATATTTAAACATGACAATCGGACAAGTAGAATTCGAGATATGAATTTTGGAAGGCTGCTGTCATTGTAGTTGTCGTCTTTCGGCGCTGTTTTCGTAGACTGCGGATTAAAAATAGTAATTAGACTAATTAGAGTTTTTGATCTACATGAAAGATGTAGATAATTGTCTAAGGGTTCTGTAGAATCTAAGAAATCGAATTTTGGTTGGGTAAAACAAAAGTTATGAATTTAGTAAGACCCGCTGTTCCGAAGCGGACATATCGGTTTTCTGGGCTAAAAACGGAGGGCTAGATGATTTAATTAGAAGGCTTTGTAATCTAAGAAAATGAGGAGAATTTTGTGTAGAATCCAGAACTGGGTGGTTTGTCGTGATCGGACTTTTGAGTCAAAAGTTATGTTCGTTTTAGTACCAAGACAGCAATGGGTAACTATTCGGTACCGGAGAAGCGTGGTATATTTGGGGACGGGTAGGAGCGATGTCTATTGATTGCTATTCTTGATGATGTAGTTTGTATTGAAATTTGTGTATATAATGTAGGAGAGGCGTCGTTCTTGTTGCCATCTTCTAGCCAAACCGTGCGTCGCAACTAGTAAAGGCAAGTGCATGGTAGACATCGATCAATGATTGATCACTGTTTTCTTTATCTTCCATTACCATTATTGTTGTGCTTTTATTTTATTTAATTGCAAGCAATGGAATGGTATGGATTTATATTGCTAATGGACATGATAAAAAATTGGATATGATAAGTATTATGAAGTTATGCATGTTTGCATTCATAAGCATCTTTGCATATAAGCAGGTGATCATGAATGATCACAACTCCACGGAGTGGAGAAGGTCCCGATCCTTGTGGAGGAGCGGGCTTGAGAGTGAATGTTGTCGCGAGCATTCACTCACGCTATACTGCGATATCTGTGAAAGAAGTGCATGTGGACATATAGATTAGAGTTGCATTGATATATGAGATTAATGGGTGTGAAACAAAGAGAAGATAACAGCCATGAGAATATTAATAGAAGTACCGTGTGATAATGAAGCTATTGATTACTGTTGATCTATTATTGTTCGTTGTATATTGATGTGTTTGCTGAGTCGTGGACTCACCCTTGCTCTTTTGTTGTTTTTAGGTGATCTTCGAGAATGCCGTGACTGAGAGCGAGTAGAGCACATGGACAACACATGATCATTTGTCATAAGAATCTTTTCATTCAAAAATTGTATTACTCTTGGACATGTTAGAGGTTGAATAAAGTTTAGGACAACGTTTTGGACTAGACTATTTGTTTTAATGATTTGGATTCATTGGTTGGTGCTATTTTGGACTATTTACAGTTATATTCCCCTTGCTTATTTATTATCGTTTGATCCATAATTATGCATGTTCTTTTGTGATCCATGGATATGTATATTGTTGTTTTCCTGCTGTAATTTTATAGTGTGTCGATAATTAGTAGTTTAGAGAGTAGTGTGGTGGCATTCTAGGCTCGATGTTGGTTTGAGGTGTTACTGATTGGTATCGAGCGCGGCTTTAGGTCCGTGGTGAATAGATTAACAACTTAGGCAAACTAAAATTGTTAAAATTTGTTTTAGTATTAGTAAATCAACTAAAATTTGCTAATGGTTAAACAATCTAAAATTTGACACACTAGTGCACAGTAGGTTAGAGAGAGGTACGATCATAGTTTTTACGCTTACGTTATGTTGTTTATTGATGCATGATTTTATTTTGACCTTTGAACTTATTTTGTATTGTTGATTGTGGTTGATAGCTATGCCGAGGGGTAGAGGGCGTGGTCGTGGTGGCCGCGATCGTGGAGGTCGGGGCCGCGGAGAGGGTCCGTGGAGCCACCTCCTGTGTGAGATGAGTCGATGGTCGAGAGGGTTGCTTTGTTGACTGCGATCCGGTTGGGGTCGAGATGAGACCCTGCTTTCTTTGAGAGAGTTGGTGGGAGAGATCCGTGCTCTTCGTCAACAGCGTCGGCGACCCTATTCTTTGCAAAGATCTTGTTGCTCTCTGTCGCACCTCCACCGATTCATGAGGCCCTGGATGACACCGAGTGGATGGGGTTGAGGTTGGATCCGTTTGTGGTCGAGCACACCGGTCGAGCGTGACCTGTTGCGCTATATGGAGAGGCGCTTTGGAGCTTTAGAGATGTCCTCACATCGAGGGTCCGCTTGTGGCCTTTCAAATGAAGGCAAGCGGATATTTGGTGGGAGGGTGTGTTGTCTTCGAGGACAGCCACCAAGGGCGATCACTTGGGAGGACTTTGTTGATCAGTTCAAGGAAAGTTCTACCCCTACTCTTTTGTTGAGAAGATGGAGGTTGCCTTGGCGACCTTTGCTCGGGGAAGAGGTCTATTCTTTGAGTATGAGGTGAGTTCAACAACTTGGTTAAGCCGTCCTTCGGTGTGCGAACGATGATCTTCGAAAGCCAAGAGGTTCCGTCGGGGTCTCAATTAAAAGTGCAAGCATGTGTTGGGAGCTACTCCACTCGGGACTCTGACTCTGTTGTGGAGCAAGCCAGGGCATGGAGTTGGAGATCACGACTCACAAAGGCGAGCAAGCCTCGGTGGATGGTAGCTTCGGTGGTGACGGAAGAGGAGCTCTAGTGAGGAAGTGGGTCATTCAACGACCCGCTTTCAAGAAATTCAAGGGAGGACCGCAGATCTTTCAAGTCTAAGCGATCGAGGTCGTTCTCTTCTTGGCGCCTCGTCTTTGCAGTACTCGGCTCTTCGTCTGTCCCGAGGCGGGGCATGCTTTGCTTTAAGTGTGGTGATGGACACGCGGCTGCGAGTGCTCTTGGACGGGTGATTGCCGTCGGTGTGGCCGCCGGGTCACAAGGAGCGGTGTGTCGCGAACCCGCTAAGCGTGATCAAGTGGGAGCTGTGCCATCTTCTTCTTGATGGGACTCGCCGAGGAACTTTCGGATGATGATTGCTCCTCCGGTAGCGCCATTTCCTTCACTTAGGCGCCTCGGTGGGTACTCTCGGCGGCCGCCACCTTCGCACCGCTTCAGTTGCACGACCGCCTTACCGCACCGCCACAGAGATTGTTGGGGCTCGCCGCCCGGCGTCGTCTTCTTCGCCATGGCGCCACAGAGTGTCGCCATGCCCACAATGAGTCCGCGGGTCGTCTGACGTGGTGACAGTACTTTGCTTGTGGATTCATTTGATGCTTTAGTCCTTTTGATTCGGGGCTACCTTTTCGTTTGTCTCGTGGCGTTTGCTAGTAGAAGCGAACTTGAGTATCTGATGGATTTCTCAATCGGTGTTGGTTAGTTCTCACAGGGGTATTATTGCGAGCTCTCTTGTTTGTCTGGGTGCTCTATTGTCATTGATGGAGAGAAGTTCACAAATAATCGATAGTTATTCAAATGGAGCCGTTCGGCGTTATCTTAGGCATGGATTGGTTGCACTCTTATCGAGCCGTGATATCTTGTTTCTGTAGAACAGTCTCTGTGCAGACCTCGTCTGGGGAGACTTTGACCTTTTAGGGGAGTGCGCCTCCGCGCTCTCTTTCGATGTTATGTTGGTAGGACTGTTCCCGGGTCAACGTGCAGTGAAAACTGGGCTTCTCTTAGCTCTTGCTGAGAAACCAAGTGTGGCTTCGCAGATTGAGGAGATTCGAGTGGTTAGTGATTACCCAGATGTGTTCCCAGCTGAGCTTCTGGGTTTGTCACCTGCGCGAGACGTGGAGTTTCGTATTGATCTTGTTCCGGGTACTCGTCCCATCTCGATGTCTCCATATCGACTGGCACGTCCGTTTCAGGACGAGTTGAAGAAGCAATTGGATGATTTGTTGGCTAAAAGTTTGATCAGGCGTAGCGTATCGCCGTGGGGAGCTCCTGTTCTGTTCACAGGGAAGAAGGATGGGAGTTGGCGCATGTGTGTTGATTATCGTGCGCTTAATGCAGTCACAATCAAGAACAAATATCCATTGCCCCGCATTGAGGACTTGTTTGATCGGTTGAATGGAGCTCAATTATTCTCCAAGATCGATCACGATCGGTATAATCAAATCCGTGTGCGTGGCGAGATGTAGAAAGACGACTTTCTCTACGGTATGGGCATTATGAATTTAAAGTTATGTCTTTCGGATTGACTAATGCACCTGCTATCTTTATGGAGACCATGAACAACATGTTGCACGAGTATTTGGATGACTTCGTGGTGGTGTTCATTGATGATATTCTTATCTATTCCAAGACCAATGAGGATCATGAGCGTCATTTGAGGTTGGTCTTAGAGACTTTGAGAGAGCACAAGTTCTATGCTAAGTTGAAGAAGTGTGAGTTCTGGATTTCTGTTGGACCGAAAAGGCGACTAGAGGGGGGGGGGGTGAATAGGAGCACGCTCACTTTTTCAACCTCGATTAGATTCAACACAAATTTCACTCCAATAGCTATAGAAGCTATGAAGATCGATATACCAGTACAGCGGAAGACTAGGATTGAATCCAATCAAAACCCCGAAGCAAAACAACCAAAAACAACCGAAACTGAATTTCCTAAGTGTGGGGCGGTCTGACCTCTATTCAAGGGCGGTCCGACCGGTCCTATGGGCGGTCCGACCTCTGATGAGGGGCGGTCCGACCTCCAGCCGATGAACAGTGAAATCAGCCCGAAAAACGAAGTTGCAAATAGATGTAACTTTTGATCTACAACTCCAAACTTGATGAAACTTGGTACACACCTTCTCTAGGATGTCAGGAACCTATTCCAATCGAAGATCGTGAAGATCTTTGGAAAAGTTCAGACCTTTTTCAGTTTGAGAGGTGGAAGGTTTGAAACCGAGTCAAAACGAAAACTATATTGAAAAACTTGCTCGTGGGTGATTGATGATCAAGATGATCTTAGATGTGTTCCCACATGTCACGACAAGCTAGATCATGCAAAGAAATCAATCAAAACATGCGAATCAAAGAAAGACTCAAAATCACCAAATAGAGAGAAGAAGGGCAAATGAACTCATCTTGAAGAGAACTCTTCTTTGGATTGATTTGATAATGTATCGATTACAGCCACTCATACGGATACGCATGGACACAAGATCAAAACATCTCTCTCTCTCTAGAACCCTAATCTCCACTAAACCTTCCCTAAGCACTTAAGCCAAAACTAGGGTTTCAAGCATAAAAGGGTTGAAGGGTGCAGCCACCTCCTCCTCTATTTATAGTGGAGACTTAAACCTTCTAGAAGAGTAACCCTAATGGGCTCCGTTAAGGCCCAAAACAAACGGGTCACACACGCACGCATCTCGAAGCGCCGTCTTCATCTCCTCTTGACCTACTCCGCTTCTCCACGCCATCTTGCGCCGCGAGTCGTCAAAAGGTCACCAAGGCGGTATTTGGTATAATTACCAAAATACCCCTTCTCGATCTTTTTGCAAAGACCGAGTCCCATCTTTGTGAAGCACCTCCCATGCTTCGCCACGTGTAGGTTGATCAACGGCTCTCAACATGTCGGCAAGTCTCTCCCATCCGCTCCCACCGAACCACCATGGCACTTGCACCCCCCCGCGCGCTTGATCCAACCGATCACCGAATCGCCTGTTCGGTCATCCTTGTCTATTTTGCACCACACTTGAGTTCATTGACCTCACCCGGCATCGTCGATCGTTCTGGACCTCAGCTCTCCAAGCCTAGTCCCGATCATCCTCGCCGTTGACCGTCGTTGATCACCAAGCAACCTGCACATCAATAAACAAGCAAATCGAATCAGGAACAAGTTCTTCACAACTTGACCCACGTTAGTCAAAACATGCATCATGCAACACATATGCATCAAACCCATGACTTTGACCTAACAAAACATCATCGCCACGGTTGGCCGATGAACAAGATAACCGGTCGATCCGCCCCTCGGCTCGGTCGTAGCCAACCGGCCGGTCGACCGCCACCACAAGGCGGTCGGACCGCCGTGAGACTTAGCCAATTTTCAACCCCGAAAATCCAAACCTCTGGAAACTTTAAACCAATAGAACTTTTGCTTGGGAACTCCAAAAATTATGAGACCAAGTGTATTAGGATCCCCTCACTTGTCTACAACACCTATTTTTGGCCCAGCCCATTTTGACCATTTTGGTCACGGCCGGTCTGACCGCCGCACATGGCCGGTCCGACCGATTTGGGACCGGTCGGACCGCCATGCTATGGCCGGTCTGACCGCCCATCGAGAATGCTGAATGACCGAACCTTTGTCGAAAACCGTGAAACGACAAACCGTTAACGCCATTGCCAATTGTCACATCATCCTAAGATCTGGAGCATATCCCCATGATATCCACAATCTCCCCCTTGATGAACACATTGGCAATAATCCAGAAAATGTAATTTGAAGGTTTGAAAAGTAAAATACTTTCGTTTTCGCACAAAGGCACAACTTGGTCCATAAGCAAGAGAAAGCAATGAAAATGACCAAGCTGGCATCAGAATAGCATAGACAAGTGAGATAAGGCAAAAGAAAGCATAAAAACTTTGATTTCCAGAAAAAGTCAAAAATCTCACTTAAGGTCCATATGAAAGAACAATTGTTCAATTGACCTTTGATCATTGTGAGGTGTAATAAATGCAATTCAAGTTCAGAAGAGTCAATAAGGCAATAAGAATGCAATTCAAAAACTCCCCCTCACTATGATCCTCGGATTTCAAAAATTTCAAATTCTCCAACTTTCTCCCCTTTGTATAAACTTCCCCAACATTGAAAATATCTTCTCCCCCTTTGACAATGGAGTCATCAAGGAATCACGCCTTCCTCTCATCCAGAGATAGCAATTTGCAGAATGAAGAAAGAAGCAAAAAGAAGAAGTATGCATGAAATGCAATGGAGTGGCTTCATTTTTGTATTTTTCAATTTTTGATTACAAGAAGCTTTGAAGATTACCCAAAAGAGCAAGTCAGCATTTCTAACATTGCACAAACAACATATCAAGCCTGATAGTGCTAGCAAGATCATGGTAAGACATATATAACAAAGCTAAGCATAAAGGCTCAAAAGTAAAGCAATGGATTTGATCAATTTAAGCAAAGCTTCAAATTGACAAGTTCATCAACGAGGATCCTAAAATGAAATTGGCCATGTCAAAATGTCAAAGGAGATCAAAAATCTAACAAAGACCACATTAAGAGTCAATCAAGTCCGTATTGAATCATTTTGCTCAATATTTTATAAACGCCCATTTGTCAACATTTTCACATTTGCATTGAATATTGAAGTTGACTAATGATCTAACTTAGTGACAAGATCCCGGACTAGGAGCCATCCACAAACTCATCCTAAGCTTGACCAAAAGTTGATTAAAGGTATATCTTAGTAAAGAAGATCCGGACTAGGAGCCATCCACAAACTCTTTCTAAGCTTCTACAGGCGACAAATCTTGAGGTTCATGTCATTTCGACAAGCAATCCCCATGAGATCGTCGGTTCATCAAACTATCTCCAAGTTCATGTCATTTGACAAGCAGTCTCGTAAGAATAGTTTGGCACAATTTAAGCATAAGACAATCTTGATTTTCATTTTTCATATGAGCAGTTTTAGAATCTCAAGAACACAAGAGCTCAAGTAATGGTCAATTTTAGATCAAAGAGCTAACAAAGCAATTACAGCAGGGCCAATGTCACAAAAGGAGCACTAATTGCGCAACTCGCTAAAACATCCACAAATTGCAATTTCTTAGTTCGAGTTTGTTTTTAAAGTTCTAGCTCACATAGCAAAGACTTAGCTACACATGTGAAAGCATGATAATTCTAGCAAGTCAAAGTACTAGACATGACATTGAGCAAGAATTGAAATACAAAAGCTCCAAAGGGTAATAGGCAAAGCTTCATCAATTTTAAAAGATAAGCAGAAAATTTTATATTACAATGCATCTTTTTGGATTTTTCATACCACTTGATGTATTTTTCATATGAATGCAATATGATACAATGAGATGCAATAAAAAGCCTAAAAACCTAAAAAGTTCAAAAAGATCAACAAGTTCAGAAAAAGAACAATAAAAGATCAAAAGAACAAGGTAAGATCAGAAAAGATCGAACTCCCCCTCAAACCAACCCATAGGGATAAATTACCCCTAACTCGCTTCTTAAGGTGGCAAACCTAGTTGGGTCTAAAGGTTTGGTGAGGATATCAGCCAATTGACCCTCGGACTCCACAAAATGCAGCACAATATCACCCTTCTCGACATGGTCTCTAAGGAAGTGATAGCGAATGTCTATGTGCTTGGTCCTAGAGTGTTGCACAGGGTTCTTAGCAATGTTAATAGCAGAAGTGTTATCACAGAAAAGAGGAACACTAGCAAAATTTAACCCAAAGTCCTTAAGAGTGGACACCATCCACAAAATCGACTACTGACTAGCGGACTACATATTCACCAGTGATGGATTGT
This sequence comes from Hsuehochloa calcarea, assembly GCA_036346395.1. Lineage (NCBI taxonomy): Eukaryota > Viridiplantae > Streptophyta > Magnoliopsida > Poales > Poaceae > Hsuehochloa > Hsuehochloa calcarea. The sequence goes on along the minus strand of CM070604.1, from coordinate 9,750,530 downwards.
GCAATGAAGATTGCTTCCTAGAAGACCAAGAGACAAGAGACGTGCCTAAGAAATGACATGTACGGAAGTGCTCTTCCTATCTAGCCTCTGACCCATAAAATCGAATCGAAAACCCCGAATGGGCGAAGAAGAGCAAGAATACCAAATGCCATCTTGGAGAGTAGAATGTAAATACACAAGATGCGCTTAACGGCTTGGCGATGTGAAGTCCTCGGTGGCGCTGAAACCTCGCGCGAGCGAGGCCGCGAAGTGGATGTCGGTCTTGAGGCCGTCAGTGCAGGAGGGAGCCGATCATCTTTGCGGTACTCGCGTTGATCCACGGCTTCCCCTTCCTCATCTGGATCCAAAGCGATCGAAATCGCCATGAGAGTGGCGATCGCCTTGCGATCACCCATATCAAAGCGCTTGAGAAGATCCTTGGTGTGCCGTTTGATGGATGAAGATCCCTTCCTTGCATTGCTTGATTTGCAGCCCCAGAAAGTAGTTGAGCTCGCCCATCATACTCATCTCAAATTCCCTGGACATGGTCTCAGAAAAACTGGAAACAAGAGCATGAGAGGAACCACCAAAGATAATATCATCAACGTAAATCTGAACAAGCAGGAAGTCATTGCCATGCCTAAGAATGAATAAAGTCTTATCAACTTTTCCCATTTTAAAATCATTCTTAAGCAGAAAGGTCTTAAGTCTATCATACCAGGCTCTAGGGGCTTGCTTAAGACCATACAAGGCTTTGGATAGCTTAAAGACACGATCAGGGTGCTTGGGATCCTCAAAGCCAGGGGGTTGCCTAACATACACTTCCTCCTCTATAAAACCATTCAGAAAAGCACTCTTAACATCCATTTGATGCAACCTAAAACCTTTAGATCACGTGAATGCAAGCATGATCTGAATGGCTTCTAATCTAGCAGCAGGCGAAGGTCTCATCAAAATCTAACCCCTCAACTTTGGCTAAAACCACGAGCTACCAACCTAGCCTTGTTTCTAACCACGTAACCATCCTCATTTTGTTTATTTTTAAACACCCAGCGGTACCAATTACATTATGACCACTAGGAGGTTCTACAAGGTTCGGACTTTATTTCTTTCAAAGTTTTCTAACTCCTCATGCATGGCATTGACCCAACTAGTATCGGATAAAGCATGTGATATATCTTTGGGTTCAAAAGACGCTACAAATGCAGAGTGAGAGAAAAGACTCGGATCATGATACAGGAGCGAGTGACTCGCTCATGGAGACTACCAATCATCCGATCCAGAAGGTGCCGCTCGGATGTGCAAAGGAGCGCTGGGGAGATAGTATCTCCTCAACCTCCGCAGTCTTGCGATGAAGAAGATCTGTGAGAGCCTCAATTGGAGGTGTAGCGATCGTAGCGAGTTACGGAGGTGGAATCGAGCATTAGCGACAAGTGGAGGAGCATCATCAATTTCATCCTCATCTTCCTCAACAAATATGCTCTCATCACTGTAAGTCACGAAACATCGGATCTAGGCTGCGGGCTAGTCTCATCAAAAGTGACATTGCATGTCTCTGGACAATGTTAGTTTCAACATTAAAAACCGAAAACCCTCGAATGAGCGGGATAACCTAGAAATAAACCATCATAAGTTCTTGATTCAAATTTATCTAGGTTCCTGTCTTGAGAATAAAACACTTGATCCAAAGACTCGAAAGTGCGGCGAGGGTTTTACGCCAAAACGAAGCTCATAAGAGGTCTTGCCCAAAGACGGTCTCGAAAGACACGATTTGAAATATGGCAAGTCAGTAGCAATAGCTTCGACCCAAAACCTCCTCGGTGTGCTATACTCATCTAGCATCGTCCTAGCCATCGAGACTAAGGTCTGTTCTTCCTTTCCACAGCGCCATTTTGTTGAGGGCGTGTGGAGAAGAGAAGCGATGCTCAATCTGCGCTCGGCACAAAAAGAGGCAAACGAGGCATTCTTGAACTCCGTGCCATTGTCACTGCGGATTGCTCTCAAGGCACCAGGAAGTTCAGAAGCCAAACGAAGAACAAGATCATGATAATGATCAAAGACCTCATCCTTGAAGCAAGAAAGAACACCCAAGAATATCTCGAAAAATCATCGACTATGACAAGAATGTACCAATTGCCACCGATGGCCAGAACCCTAGCGGGACCAGCGGTATCCATATGAAGCAAGCTGTCCGGTCCGTCGGTCATGACCATAGTCAATGAAGGGTGTGAGCGGCAACTTGCTTGCCATGCCTCGAGGAGCACATCTGACATCTTTGTGACTTTGAGTTTAGGCAAGCCTCTCATGAGATCAAGGCCGCTAACTCGTGTCGGATGATCAAAACCAATGTGCCCCAGCGTCGGTGCAAAGCGGATATCGAAGAAGATGCAACTAAACATTTGAGAGATCCGGCAAGAGATTGAAAAAATCGGCTCAAATATTCTACCAACTCTAGAAATTCCAAAAATGAGCTCACCAAAAGAATCAAGCACCCGACAAGCGTTCTTCTTAAATCTAGTCTCATAGCCATCATCGAGAAGCTGTGAGACAGAAAGGAGATTGTACCTTAGCTTGGACACAAGAGCGACATCCTTGAGAATGAACACATCGTTCACCACGATCGATCTAGTTCCTTGATCCGCCCTTGTGAATCATCTCGAAGGTGATGAAGTCATCACCGTCGCCGCGTGAAGGAAGTGAACCATCTAGAGTCTCGGTCATGTGGCGTGAGCAGTGAGTCGACGAGCCACGTGTTCTTCCTCCTTCCGCGACGATCCTGAAAATCAAGGCACAAAAGATCGATGTGTCTCAATACTGGGGTTAGTTAAAATAGACTTGGGAACCCAGTACTGAGACACATGTCTGCAGTAGTATGCAAAGCGAAATGAGTGTCCTTGATCCTAGTTGAAGTCTATCATGAGCAATGGTTACAAACACATGAGATGCATTACATCTAGGAACATGATGATGATAAGCATGTGTAGTATATCCTAGACCAGGTTTCTTCTTCTTTTCATGACAATGTTTCACACAAGCTCTAGGTTGATGTAATAAAGTTCTAGCATGATTAGCATTTTTCAACCTCGCCAACAGAACTCAACTAAATGTCCACTCTTCTATAATAGGTGCAATGGTATTTTGTACCACTTGGGAGAAGCACCTTTGACTCAAAGAAGGTTGGACCAGAACTGCGAGTTTGAAAGCAATTTTCGCGAGTTGGGTTTTGAATTCAACTAAGCCATTTTCCAAGACACGAATGACCTTAGTCTTGGATTTGTTACAGGCGAGTTGTATCCTAAGCCTTGCTTCTTAGAAGGAGTTCTAGACTTGTCAAGAATCATGTTTAATTGTTTTTCTCCACTAGAGAATTTTTGCGATGTGTTCTCTAGATAAACATTATCTTTCCTAAGATCAACACATGATTGACAAATTTTAGGTTTATTAACCTTTGCAAGCTTCTCCTTATAATTAGCAATTTCAAGCTTAAGAGCGAGGACATAAAGTACAATTAGCGAAATTATCATCCTTAAGCTTGGCATATTTCTCTCTATTCGCTTTTAAAATGTCTTTAATTTCACGTTCATGTTCTAAGCAACGAGCAAGAGCGAGACTCTAATGGTTCAGAAACATCCAACTTGCTAGACTCTAAGCATTTAAGACATGGAGCAGATTTGACCTCAACTAGCTCAGTTCTAGCATTTTCAAGTTGATGCAAAGCGATATTAAGAAGCGGATTGCGGTTTAGGCAGTTGAGTGCAAAGCATGGCAAGATGAACATTCATCAACGTCTAGACTCTTAGCATTCACAAGTTCTAATGTCAAATTTTCAACTTGTGACTCTAGATCCTTGTTCTTAACCATGATGAATTTTAAAGCCTTATCCTGACTAAGCAATTGCTCATACATGTTCTCGCATCTAGCGAAAGGACATCATAAGATAGGGATACCTCATCATCATCATCGGCGTCGTGAGTCGACCATGAAGCACATGCCTGAAGTCCTTGGCCTTCCCTTTCTTGTCTTGAGGTGGCTCCTCCTCCTCCTTGTCCTCCTCGCTCCCGAGTCCACATCGCTCAAGGATTGATCTCCAAAAGCGGCAAGGACACGGTGGCGACCTTCATCGACTTAGCGACATCAAACCTTGATTTGTTCCTTGAGGCTTCTTCCAAGTGGCTTTCCCTCCTTATGGTTACCCTTACCCTTGACTTGGGCGATTAGCGAATATGGTAAAGCTCACCACACTCGTAGCAAGTCACGGGGCTACCTCTCTTTTGTTTCTCACATTGTTGTAAGCCGTGTGACTTTCTTGACTATGAGGGCTAGCTCGGGCTCAGAAGACTCTCAAAATCCTCTTCACGAATTGTGGATAAGCAGCAAGAGAAAAACCCAAGAGGACTCGGAAAAACCATCGAAGCTCTTGAAAGAGGATCGGCTACCAAAGCCATCTTGTCCTTCTTAGGAAGACTACCTCTCTTGATCTCATGAGTCTTGAGCTTACTATAAAGCGGCTCCAAGGTGAGAGTAGAGAGATCGGCGTTCTCCTCTGTGGCGATGAGCCTTCATCTCCCACTCCTTGGTGTTGATTGCGGCCAAGAGGTGAGTGGCATTCTCATTGAGAGTACTCAATGTCAACGACTTTCATCGATTGACAACCTTGTTGAAGCGAGTAAAACGCGTCATCGATGCTCTCTCGGGACGCATCTCGAATTTGTTGTACTCTAAACATAGACCGTCTAGCGCACTTGTTTAATCTGGGACGATCCCTCATGGTAAGTTTCGAGTGTGCCAAATTTCATGTCGGTCGTAAGATTGCAAATCTGTCATACTCTTGTCTACCAAGCCCGGCATATAGGAGATTCTTTGCCTTGTTGTTGTTAGCCAAAAGTATTGCCAGAAGCTTGCGTGGCAATCTCGAACAAAAGCAGCGGAGCTCGAACAACCTCCATATAGCTTGTCCTTCGCTCTCAAGGAAGACTCGCATGCGATTCTTCCAATAGGCATAGTCGAGCCCATTGAAGACATGCGGCTTTGTCGAGTACTTATCCATCGCCAAGTTCGGTGACCAGGTTAAGATCAAGATTGAACTAGCAGGGCTCGATACCACTTGTTGGACCGAAAAGGCGACTAGAGGGGGTGAATAGGAGCACGCTCACTTTTCAACCTCGATTAGATTCAACACAAATTTCACTCCAATAGCTATAGAAGCTATGAAGATCGATATACGATCTGGTGGAAGACTAGGATTGAATCAATCAAAACCCGAAGCAAAACAACCAAAACAACCAAACTGAATTTCCTAAGTGTGGGGCGTGTCGACCTCTATTCAAGGGCGGTCCGACCGGTCCTATGGGCGGTCCGACCTCGATGAGGCGGTCAGACCTCCACCGATGAACGAGTGAAATCGGCCAAAAAGCGAAGTTGCAAATAGATGTAACTTTTGATCTACAACTCCAAACTTGATGAAACTTGGTACACACCTTCTCTAGGATGTCGGGAACCTATTCCAATCGAAGATCGTGAAGATCTTTGGAAAAGTTCAGACCTTTTTCAGTTTGAGAGGTGGAAGGTTTGAAAGCAGAGTCAAAGCGAAAACTATATTGAAAAACTTGCTCGTGGGTGATTGATGATCAAGATGATCTTAGATGTGTTCCCACATGTCACGACAAGCTAGATCATGCAAAGAAATCAATCAAAAACATGCGAATCAAAGAAAGACTCAAAATCACCAAATAGAGAAGAAGGGCAAATGAACTCATCTTGAAGAGAACTCTTCTTTGGATTGATTTGATAATGTATCGATTCTGACCACTCATACGGATACGCATGGACACAAGATCAAAACATCTCTCTCTCTAGAACCCTAATCTCCACTAAACCTTCCCTAAGCACTTAAGCCAAAACTAGGGTTTCAAGCATAAAGGGTTGAAGGGTGCGACCACCTCCTCCTCTATTTATAGTGGAGACTTAAACCTTCTAGAAGAGTAACCTAATGGGCTCCGTTAAGGCCCAAAACAAGCGGGTCACACACGCACGCATCTCGGCCGTCTTCATCTCCTCTTGACCTACTCCGCTTCTCCACGCCATCTTGCGCCGCGAGTCGTCAAAAGGTCACCAAGGCGGTATTTGGTATAATTACAAAATACCCCTTCTCGATCTTTTGCAAAGACCGAGTCCCATCTTTGTGAAGCACCTCCCATGCCGCCCACGTGTAGGTTGATCAACGGCTCTCAACATGTCGGCAAGTCTCTCCCATCCGGCTCCCACCGGAACCACCATGGCACTTGCAGGCCCCGCGCAGCTTGAGTCCAACCGATCGCCGGCTCGCCTGTTCGGTCATCCTTGTCTATTTTGCACCACACTTGAGTTCATTGACCTCACCCGGCATCGTCGATCGTTACGGACCTCGGCTCTCCAAGCCTAGTCCGATCATCCTCGCCGATTGACCGTCGTTGATCACCAAGCAACACGCACATCAATAAACAAGCAAATCGAATCAGGAACAAGTTCTTCACAACTTGACCCACGTTAGTCAAAACATGCATCATGCAACACATATGCATCAAACCCATGACTTTGACCTAACAAAACATCATCGCCACGAAGTTGGCCGATGAACAAGACGAGCCGGTCGATCCAGCCCCTCGGGGCGGTCGACCGCCAACCACGGTCGGCCGCCACCACAGGCGGTCGGACCGCCCGTGGACTTAGCCAATTTTCAACCCTGAAAATCAAAACCTCTGAAACTTTAAACCAATAGAACTTTTGCTTGGGAACTCCAAAATTATGAGACCAAGTGTATTAGGATCCCCTCACTTGTCTACAACACCTATTTTTGGCCCAACCATTTTGACCATTTGGTCACGGTAGGTCGACCGCGCACATGGCGGCCGACCGATTTGGGACCGGTCGGACCGCCATGCTATGGCGGTCGACCGCCTATCGAAATGCTGAAACAGACCGAACCTTTGTCGAAAACCCATGAAACGACAAACCGTTAACGCCATTGCCAATTGTCACATCATCCTAAGATCTGGAGCATATCCCCATGATATCCACAATTTCAGAAGTGAGTTTTCTGGGTCATGTGATAAATCCTCAAGGCATTGTTGTTGATCCTAGCAAGGTCTCTACAGTGGTGGATTGGAAGAGGCCGACTAATGTGAAGGAGGTGAGGAGTTTCTTGGGCTTGGCTAGTTATTATCGGCGTTTTGTGCAGGATTTCTCTATCATCGTCAAACCGATGTCTCAGCTTACCCAGAAAGGTGTGAGATTCCAGTGGACTGATGAGTGTGAGCGCAGTTTTTGCATTTTGAAAGAGAGATTGGTGACCTCTCCTATTCTTACTCTTCCCGAGCCAGGGAAGCGGTTCCTGATCTTCTCGGATCGTGTCAGTGGGTCTTGGCTGTGTTCTCATGCAAGACGGTAAGGTGATTGCTTATGCGTCGAGACAGTTAAAGAAACACGAGCAGAATTATCCCACTCATGATTTGGAGTTGGCTGCGGTTGTCTTTGCTCTCAAGATTTGGAGGTATTATCTTTACGGTGAGCCTTGTGATATTTTCACCGATCACAAGAGTCTCAAATATATCTTCACTCAGAAGGATCTGAATTTGAGGCAAAGGAGGTGGTTGGAGTTGATCAAGGACTATGATCTTACTATTCGGTATCATCGAGCAAGGCCAATGTAGTTCTTGATGCCCTTAGTCGCAAAGCGACTCACGCTACTCTAGATTGCCTCATTGCTGATTTTGATCGCATGGGAATATCTTATTGTTATGCGGGCACATCACATGTTGAGACACAGTTGATCCTTGAGTCAGCTATTCCAAACCGTGTGCGGGAAGCACAACAGAGTGACCGGTTACTACAGGAGGTTAGGAAGCGTCTGGAAGAGGGCAAGGAGAGTGATTTTAGCATGGATGATTCTGGTGCTTTGAGGTTTAAAGGCCGTCTTTGCGTGCCGCAAAAGGCGGAGGTCAAAGATGATATCTTGAGGGAGGCACATCGCGCTCCGTACTTTATTCACCCCGTGAGACTAAGATGTATCGAGATCGAAAGCAGAATTTTTGGTGGAAAAGAATGAAGGTGGACATTGCTAATTATGTGGCTTCTTGTGGTGTTTGTCGACAAGTGAAAGGCGAGCACAAGCGTCTGCGAGGTTGTTGCGACCTTTGGAGGTTCCCAGTAGCCTTGGGATGATATCTCTATGGACTTTGTGGTGGCGTTACCTCAAATGCGCGCGAGGAAGGATGCGATTTGGGTAGTGGTGGATCGATTGACAAGTCTGCGCACTTCATTCCTATTCGCACGACAAATTCGTGAGTGATCTAGCTCCTATTTATGTGCGTGAAATAGTAAGATCGCATGGTGTGCCAAAGACCATCATTTACGATAGGGACGCCAAGTTTGTCTCCAAGTTCGGGAGAGTCTGCGAGTGCATTGGGCACAACCGCTTTAGTCTGCGTTTCACCCATGAGCAGATGGGTAGTCGGGCGTACTATTCGGACTTTGGAGGACATGTTGCGGGCTTGCGTTTTGTCTTGGAAGGGTAGTTGGGAGGACGATTGCCACTTGCGAGTTTGCTTATAATAATAGTTACCATTCGATATTAGAGCCGCGCCATTTGAGGTTCTCTATGGGCGGAAGTGCGGATCGCCACTTTGTTGGGATGCGATGGGAGAGAAAGCGATTTGGGTCGGGATGGATTGAGAAGACCGTTGGCGCGTCGCCACGGTGAGGCGAGAATCATTAGCGGCTCGGAGCGAGCGGAAAAGCTATCTTGATGTGAGGCGTGACTTGGAGTTTGCGGTGGGTGACCAGTGCTCTTTAAAGTGTCTCCCACTAAAGGTATTGTTCGGTTCGGTACCAAAGGGAAGCTTAGCAGAAGTACGTTGGACCGTTCTCGATTATTGCAAGAATTGGAAAGTTAGCCTACCGCTGGACCTTCCCGAGTCCATGCGTGGAGTTCTAATGTGTTTCACGTCTCGATCTTTGAAAATTTTTGAGAGACCCGAGCATAAGATTTCATTGGGCCGTGACTATTGAGCAAGACCTCACGGTTGAGTCGCATCCGGTCGCGCATTTAGAGAGGTCGGGCGAGTCTTTGAGGCACAAGACGTTGGTATCGTCAAGGTCTTGTGGGCGCATCACCGAGAGAGGCGACTTGGGAGTTGGAGTCTCGCATGCATGAGCGATATCGGAGTTGTTCATGTCCGGTATGTATTATTTTGTTGTTTAATTTCAACGATGTAGTTGTTTTTTTTAGTAGTGCAGTGAGTAGAATTCGGGTCGAATTACATTAAGAGGTAGAATGTAATATTCGAAAATAATAATAATAGTAATAAGCTCTTAAGGGCCTTTGCGTAATTAAACAAAGTAAGTACATGAAAATATTATTTTCTAGTTTTTACGGAGGGGCTAGACTGCGTGAGATATAAAAGAGAATCGTGGGGAGAGAAATCAGAAATTCTAAACCCTAGTTTTTATTCCTCCCGTGCGGCGCCGCTAATAGCCGCCACAAATTTTTCCTCCAGCCGCCTGCGTTGATTGCTGCCGCTCGCCGCTACCGTTTGCCGCGTAGACGCCGTGGTTGCGCACGCCGCCAGCACGTTGCGCCTGCCCATGCATGCACACGCCACGCCTTCTTTGGTCGCGTGAAGCCGCCACGCACCCACTTCACCTTGAGCATCGACAACACCGGCGTGTGTGATCTTTGGTTGGGTGCTTAACAAGTCACGTGTAGACTTTGGGAGGTTTGTTGCATTCTCTTTTGATGCTGTCACTTGGCTAGTTAATACTGCTTCTTTTTCTCATGTATGCTTGTGTTGGCAATTAGTAGCTCATTAGTTTGCACACATTGCTAGCTGGTGGTCATTTAGTGAAGCAATGTATTTTATAGGCATGCATCCGGTTTGGATTAGTAGAAGAAAGAGTGCATTAGCACAAGGAATTTCAGAGATAGGTTTAGCTTTGTTATTACATTGTACGATTTATTCGGATACCTTAATGGCAAATTTTGAAAATGTCATCTACTAGTTAATTGTAGATAATTTTGATATCTTTCTATAGAATATTTAAACATGTCAATCGGACAAGTAGAATTCGAGATATGAATTTTGGAAGGCTGCTGTCATTGTAGTTGTCGTCTTTCGATTTGTTTTAAATGAGACTGCGGATTAAAAATAGTAATTAGACTAATTAGAGTTTTTGATCTACATGAAAGATGTAGATAATTGTCTAAGGGTTATGTAGAATCTAAGAAATCGAATTTTGGTTGGGTAAAACAAAAGTTATGAATTTAGTAAGACCCGCTGTTCCGAAGCGGACAGATCGGTTTTCTGGGCTAAAAACGGAGGGCTAGATGATTTAATTAGAAGGCTTTGTAATCTAAGAAAATGAGGAGAATTTGTGTAGAATCCAGAACTGGGTGGTTTGTCGTGATCGTACTTTTGAGTCAAAAGTTATGTTCGTTTTAGTACCAAGACAGCAATGGGTAACTATTCGGTACCGGAGAAGCGTGGTATATTTGGGGACGGATAGGAGCGATGTCTATTGATTGCTATTCTTGATGATGTAGTTTGTATTGAAATTTGTGTATATAATGTAGGAGAGGCGTCGTGCTTGTTGCCATCTTCTAGCCAAACCGTGCGTCGCAACTAGTAAAGGCAAGTGCATGGTAGACATCGATCAATGATTGATCACTGTTTTCTTTATCTTTCATTACCATTATTGTTGTGCTTTTATTTTATTTAATTGCAAGCAATGGAATGGTATGGATTTATATTGCTAATGGACATGATGAAAAATTGGATATGATGAGTATTATGAAGTTATGCATGTTTGCATTCATAAGCATCTTTGCATATGAGCAGGTGATCATAATGATCACAACTCCACGGGAGTGGAGAAGGTCCCCGATCCTTGTGGAGGAACGGGCTTGAGAGTGAATGTTGTCGCGAGCATTCACTCACGCTATCTGCCGTATCTGTGAAAGAAGTGCATGTGGACATATAGATTAGAGTTGCATTGATATATGAGATTAATGGGTGTGAAACAAAGAAGATAACGACATGAGAATATTAATAGAAGTACGTGTGATAATGAAGCTATTGATTACTGTTGATCTATTATTGTTCGTTGTATATTGATGTGTTTGCTGAGTCGTGGACTCACCCTTGCTCTTTTGTTGTTTTTAGGTGATCTTTGAGAACGCCGTGACTGAGAGCGAGTAGAGCACATGGACAACACATGATCATTTGCCATAAGAATCTTTTCATTCAAAAATTGGATTACTCTTGGACATGTTAGAGGTTGAATAAAGTTTAGGATAACGTTTTGGACTAGACTATTTGTTTTAATGATTTGGATTCATTGGTTGGTGCTATTTTGGACTATTTACCTGGTTATATTCCCCTTGCTTATTTATTATCATTTGATCCATAATTATGCATGTTCTTTTGTGATCCATGGATATGTATATTGTTGTTTTCCTGCTGTAATTTTATAGTGTGTCGATAATTAGTAGTTTAGAGAGTAGTGTGGTGGCATTCTAGGCTCAGTGTTGGGCTGTGGTGTTACAATGTGCTATGTAGCTTTGATCATGACTGGTTATAATTACTTTACCACATTTGAACTAAAGCATGACATGTTACAATATTGTGACTAGATTGATTATAATTATTACTTTGCGATGTTTATCGACAAGGATTAGCTTGGTTGTGAGTCTTATTTTAAATTTTGACTTTGAGGCTCATATGTCTCTTATCGCAATCTTTTTATGTTCACTCAATTTGGTGTGTTGTAAAAAGAAAAAAATAAGAAAGAGAAAATGGAAAAGATTTATACTTCAAGCATGCCACACACACACACACACATGCTTCAAGTATGCCACAATTGAAAAGAAGTATGCTACAAGCATGTCACCATTGAAAAGAAGTATGCTACAAGCATGACACATGCTTGAGACTTGAATTGGAGTAATAGGTTGTTACATGAGACCGCTAGCTCATCTAGATTTAAAGTTTGCCTCACTTTTGTACTCTAACTTTTCTTTGTGATATCTCATTGTACTCTTTATAATCGGTTTGTCATTGTTGAGATGTTTGTCACTAATCTAAATTACTTAATCATGCTAAAGATTTATTTTAACATTGCTATATGGTATATAACTTTATATGATCTAGATAGCTCTACTAAAAAAGATGGCTTGGTCAATCTATTAAATCAATGCACATGGACTTGGATAATCTATAAAGATTCTTGATTTTGACTCTACTTGTTGCTTGCTTGAGAATTTTTCCTTATCTAAAGTTCTTGATGATTACATTGTCAAAGGGGAGAAAAATTGGAGAAATCAATCCAATCTGCTCCCCTTGTGTTGAGGGAGAGTTTTTCTGCCATGACTATGAGTTAAGGATGAGCTCTTCGATCGCTGTTTTGACTCCTTTTCGACTGCTGCTGTAATTTGTCAAAATTCCTTTCTTTGCAACTTTAAAACTTTTTTGTTTTATTTCTTTCAAAATTCAAATCAAGTTTTGAAGTGTTGTCAATGTATTCATTAAGGGGGAGATTGTTAGACCATGTGGAATGGTCATAAAAGATCATGTGGACTAGTCGTAGATTTTATCATGATGAATAATTGACATTTAGGTTGTATTGACATTTGCGTTTGTGAAAGTTTAGGTTGTTGGAATATTCAGTTTGAGTGGTAGGATCATGCTTTGTATCGGGTGGTCCAAATGATGATACTCGATGATTCCTCTCGATTGGATTCAAAGTACTGTAGCTCCGAGTACTATATCTACGAGTGCTGTAGCTCCGCGTACCTAGTGATATAGCCGAGCATCGTAGCTCGAATCCGAGTAATGCACTCGATCGTTAGTCGAGGTGTGTACCGAGTACGAAGGACAATCGGAGTCGATGGTCGAAGCTACAGTGACTGATCGATGGTCGAAGCTACAATGACTGGTCGATAGTCGAAGCTACAGTGCATGGTCGATGGTCGAAAGCTACAGTGACTGGTCGATGGTCGAAAGCTATAGTGACTGGTCGATGGTCGGTAGTCATAGGCTTTGCGATATGTAGTCGTGGATTTCGTGTTCGGTAGTCGTAGGCTTTGCGATATGTAGTCATGGGTTTCGTGGTCGGTAGTCGTGGATTTCGTGTTCGGTAGTTGTAGGCTTTGCGATTAGTGGTCGTAGGCCTTTGATAGGTGGTTGTACCCTTACGGTAAGTAGTTGTAGGCTTTGAGTACTTCAATTCTTACAATCTTTGAGTATTTTATGTATTTGTGGTTGATCTTACGAGAATACAATATGGTATAGATGAACTAGAAGAAGTATGCATGCAAGTGCATGCTAAAAGAAGCAACAGAGGAAAACTAGTGGCCCACATGTCATAGAGTTATCGGAGACTCACGCGGGTAGCGAGGATGGGGAGTAGGGGAATGGCCCCGTCCCTGCTTCACTCGATGGGGAATTGTATTTGCATATTAGCATCCCCGTGAGGGAAGAAATAGCCCCAACCCCAGTCCCTAATGGGTGAATTCCCCATCGAGGAATGGGGAATAGGGCCCCATTGCCATCTCTAGCCACCTACCTCAGCGTGGCCAAACATGCCACACAAACCCTCGCGCGCACGTCATGCTAGCGTGGAAGGCATCGTGGTTGTTATCACGCGCAAGCATGGCGTGACAAGTCTGTCTTGTCACGCCAACTCTCGTGGCGTGTGATGGTGGTTATTTTTAAAGGGGTTCCACATGAAGAAATATTATGATTGTTGCAAAAGATATGTAGACCATTTGGCAAAAAAGATAAAATTTTCACACACAAGTTCACTGTTTTATGTACCCATGTACATCGTATTTAGCATTTGATTTTGCATGGACATTTGGTCAAAAATTTTGTAAACCTGATTTGAGATAGCAAGAATTGAACAGTGCTAACTGAATGCACAATCCTAGGTAGTAGATCTTTTTCAAACCCGCGATGTTCTTAGTTTGAATGAAGAGATGGATGAATAGGCGACCATATCCCCATCATATTGCAATGATTGGTGGTGCCTCTCGTCACTTAGGGGTTGAAGACCATTTAGTGCCTCCCAAAACACGCCTTTTAGACCTTTATTTTTATGTTCTACCCTTCCTTGTGCGCCAAGAATTGAATACAAAAGATAATAAGATTTGAAATTGATTTTACAACGCATTGCAAATTGAAATAGACTTTATAATGTAGTTGCAAATTACATGGCGCGAGGTTTGGTTACGTGCATAAGGAGCGACATCATGAGCGAGTCAACAAACCGAAATACACATATGATACATATCGCCTTTTAGAATGAAAATAAAGTCAGTTGGAACAAAGATCATTAGTTTTGGCGGCTCATTGCTCCCTTCCCCTTGTCTCCTTCTTTGCCACGTGGCCATGTGCTTGATCTCGAAGTCGGTCATGTCCGTGAGATGGTGGATGCTTGAATGATGTTAGGATAACACAATGTCGGACAAAATTAATAATTATGATGCATATTGAACATAACTTACCCCTTCGATTCGGAGTACGCCCGGGCGACGGGGGTCGCTAGTATGGCCGACGGTCTCACTTGCAGGAGCCTCTCCCTTGTCTGCCGCCGCTTGGCCCCGTCGTACTCATCTTCCTGTTCGGGTGTCCTCCACCACACCCTACTTTCTTGGGCTCGTCCGATGCCTTTTCAGTTGGGCCAGGTACGTAAGGTGTCGAGCGTTTGAAGGTCTCGGCTCGCACCGTATAGTTCAACATGTACTTCTACTGGATCAACGGCCTATCGTGCATGTTCGGTCCGTCGATTCATTGGAAAAAGTTGTATTGCATCTCTGGCTGCTATTATGTGCGGGTGTAGTTAAGGATTTGTGGAATAGAATGTAAGATGTAAAAAATATGTGTGTGCAAGATACACTGACGAGGTGGTGGCCGCACGTGTAGTACGCCCGAGCAGCCGTCGCCGGGTGTGTGACTCGATAATCTTAGCCGATAGTTCGCACACATATTGCACGCGTGGGAACTCTGGTGGTACCAGTGCATCCCTTATATAATTATCCAGGTAGGGTTTAGCCCTCTCAGCAAGTCATTTGCGCTTCCGCAACATCTTTGCGTAGAAGTTAGTCGACGAATTCGACATGTCCTTCCTCTCAGTTATGTAAGCTAAGTTTTGGTGAAGTGTTGGGCGTGGTTATGTAGTGTTCTCCCCCAGATCTCTTCCACCTCTTTTTGTAAGCAGATAGGGTGTAATGCTCATAGTAGAGGGAGAACAAACAAGAAACAGGTGTGAAAAGGTGGCGTGGTGGAGTGTGTTCAATTCTGAAAAAGTAGCATCACAGTGTGTTGTTATTTCCGTCTAAATAGGTTGTGTGGGACAGTGTGTTATTTATGTCTTAGAAGTTTGCGTCAAAGTGTGTTATCTTTTCGGTCTAAAAAGGTTATGAGACAGAGTATTGTCATGTCCCTCTGAAAAGTTAGCGCGATAGAGTGTGGTCTTTTCGTTCTAAAAAGCTGGCAAGGTAGAGTGTTGTCATGTTGATCTGCCAAAACCCAAAAATTGCAACCTCCAGCCTACCAAATTAACCACAGTAAAAACCAATTGTAGTGAAGAAAACCAATTCAACGAATCAAACAACAATTTCTAGCATCAAATTACTCGCTCGCTCTCTCGTACAAGTCATGTACCTCCTTCCTAGATTTGAATCACTCCACGAAATCCACCGTGCGACCTTCAATCCACAGTGGAACATCATTGCAGGCGAATACACCAACGGGCACTCGCGGTATGGTATGGGTGACGACGATGACCCCTCCTCGCCGCCGACCTAGTCTACAGCCAACGAAGGCTCCGACTAACCATTGCTTCGGGAGCCAGACATCCCCGCCGCCACAATCGGTTGCGCCGCCACCTAGGGATTTCGTAGAGGGAAATTTGGTGATCAGAAGCGGAAGGGCGCTGTCCTTTAAGTGAGGAGATGAGCAAATCTTGTGAGGTAAAACCGCGCAGCGTGGATGCCACGTGGGAAGAAACCATCTGGTTTTGGCTCGAGAGGTCAGGTGAGATGGTATTAGCAGTTCTAGAGTGCAAACCAAATAGTTTTGGAGTTGAGATGGGATTTTGAAGTCTCCGCAAAGTTATATGGACTTTTCCGAAATTTAAAAACGTTTGAAAGCTGTGTAGAGCTGGGAGAGCAACAAGAGAAAACTCACTGCTGAATAGAGCGAGACCCCTCTCTCTAACCCCGCTTGGCTCTTGGGCCGCTGGCTCTCTAACCCTAGGCGCCGCGCGCACAACGCAAAACCCAGCGAGGCGAGAGACCAAAGGGAGGGGCACCGCACCGGCGAAACAGGAGACAGGGATGATGGAAGCTCGGTGGTGGCAGTCGCCGGCAGCCGCGGCCACGGCCGCCGAGGCAGCAGCGGAGGATGCGGGCTACGGCGGCGCGGGGGGCCCGTCGAGGCGGCCGCCGCGCCGCGGGCTGCACCACGCGTCTTCCTACGGGTTGGGGCCCCGGCGGTGGCTCCCGAAGCTTCCCGTGGCCTCTAGGATCTTCTCCAACGTGTCCCGGGACCACACCGCCTCCGGTGATCCCCGCCCCTCTATCTCCTCTCCCTCTCTCCCCGTTGTTTGGTTGGCAGCTGCCAATGTAGAAGTGGAATCAAACGGGGAACCTGCGATTTTTATCTTGCGAATCTGTCGCCATTGGTATATGGTAGAATGGGATCGCCTTGGCTCGCGTTTTGATTCGGCAATCGGTACTAGTGTAGGGTTTAGGGTTGATGCACTTGGTAGTGAATGGAGCTTGCTCGTTCACGTCGTACCAATTCATCAACCTAGGGTTTAGTGTGTTGCACTTGTAGTGGCGGAGGCTGGATTTTGACGATGGGGGTTTGAACTTAAGTGACATATCCATTCCAAGGTAAAAGTTGGAACGAAACAAATTTCAAAAACAAATTTCATATTTGTACTACAACCGACATCACATAATATTTTTTTTTAAAACAAAATCACCGTCAGTGTTTGTTTGAGGTGTTATTCAACTGTCTATTTGTTTCAGGCCCCCATGGAATTGAAGGCAACTTACTCTGCCTTGCTTTCTCCTCCTGACATTAGCCTATTTTTGTTTGCCGGTGTTGAAGAGGAAGAGATCTTTTGTGCCTTTTGAGCTTGAGCACTCCATAAAGGTCTTTATTCTTCTTCGTGCTTTAGTGTTCTACAAAATACAAATCAGCATTCACAAATCGTGGCTAAACTTGATTGAACAAGATTAAGTGATTCAAGTCATCATTTCATCTACATTCAAGCACTACATACCTGCTGCTGCTCGGCCGCCGCGGCCCACAGCCACACCTGTGCCCTCGCTGCCTGCCACTGCCCTTGTTGCTTCCCGTGCCATGTGCAGGGAGATGCTGTGCACTGCCGATTGGATTTGGTATTTGGGGGTTGTGTTGTTTGTGTGTTTTGGGCAACTAGGGTCTAGGGCAAAGGGGATCGATCAGGAATTCAGGGCAGTGGAGATGGAGGGAGGGGGTGCTTGTGGGTACTTGGGCTTGGGTTGTTGGAGTGTTGTATTGTTGGGCCTATTGGGTTGGTTGTTGCTAGGCTGCCGAGGAGGGAGGAGTATGTACATAGTATAGCTTGTGTATTATTACATGTATATACTAGCTTTTTTGGCAAAAAAATTGTGGGTTCACTTGAACACCCATGAACCTCAGTGAGGTCCGCCACTGTGGACTAGCTGTATTGTCTAACTATGGCCTGCTTTGCTGAAGCCTCTGCTTGATTCATGGTCTAGGCACAGCATAAGTCTACCGATGCGATCCAGTTGAACTGATGTGTATGTCTTGAGAACTTCATATTATTTTGCGTTATTCAATGTGGTTTGGGGTCATATGTTTTTGCTCTTTTGAATGGGCATAACATAATGGATAGTGTCTAGTCAACTTGGGGGAAGTTTGGGGAGAAGGATCCTTGTTGTGGGTATAAGGGTGTGCTCGTGTCCAATCACTATTGTAGTAGGAGTATTGAACTAAGCAGAGTAGTGTTTCACGAATCACTATTCACTAGTGAACTCATCTTATATTCAGTTTTTCGTGTGCATCAGTGAATTGGTTTCTTATTTGATCTGGGTATGGAAGAAGCTACATCCGTCCGCACACTGTTATTATTTTCATTTATGATGTAATCCTGAAATTTGGATGGTGTGATGCTTGTTGGATAATAATAGGATGATCATTGAAATGAATTAGTGCAAAACCACTTCCATTTTTTCTTTCTGCAAAACATGTCCAACTTTTGACATGGACCCCTCTTTGGCGCTTCTAATGTTTGCAGACAATAATCAAATGGATCAGTGTGAATGGCTGGAAGTAACACATGAAGTAAGCAGAGTATCTTTTCTTGAATGCATTAATTGCCTTTTAATGCCTTGTAAACTTATGGGATGTGCTACATATAGAGCTTGTTTTTCATACATTGTTACATTATCTCAAATGAAATGGTGAACCAGTTACAGGAAAATGTGGATCATGTTAAATACTGATTGATTGAATTAGTGGTAGGTAGGTGTTTTGCAGTAAAATAATTAAATAGAAAATTGCATCCCTAAAAGGTAGAGTTGTATTTGGTTAATTTCATAGTAAAAGAACCCTATGTTCAAATCCTTTTCCCCCATCTGTCCAGCTCATTAGAAGAGAGCCCATTTTACATTTCCCTCGTCTGGTTAGTGTTCTAATCAGCTAATCCTTTGAAGTCCATATACTGGTGGAACTAAAGGATGATAACCGTATTTCAATTTTGAGCTGTGTGTATTGCTTGAAAACGACAAAATCAATTATTTTATCTTAGGTTTACTCTGTTTGTATGGTTGGCCAGTTGTATTACATTTCGTTTCCAATCAAGATGGATCTGTTGGTGGCTTTTGGTAACTTACATGTAACTTAAACTGCAGAGTCAGTCTACAGAGACAAACGCCAATGCTATTGCCAAGGCAGTTGCAACACGTGTGAACAATAAAGTCAACCTGCTGCTGGAAGGTGATTACAGAAATCGAAATGATGGCAGTGGGCTTGCTGAATTTGAGAAGATCATCAAACAGAATCATTTTTCTAGGCAGGTTTTTTTTGTCCTTTTAGACCTTTCTGTAATCTGATTTAATTCGAAATTTCAAATAGTGTTCATTGAAGCCACCAGTAAATCTTGAAAGGTAGGCAGACAATCATATTTCCCTTTCCATGTAATGTAAATACCTCCTTATCGTTGTAAGATGGGAAGCAATCCTTATAGTTGTAAGATGGGAAGCAATCCTTATAGTTGTAAGATGGGAAGCAATAGAAACTAGAATTAGAACCATGCTTCGCAATGGGTTGTTTGCATGTGACAATAAAATTGAATAATATAATAATAGGGCTGAGTCATTCAGAAAGACTCAATCTTTACAACTAATCTAATATATGAAATGTTTGGGTAATTGATCCTGGATTAAAACTTGTTTTTCAGTTTTCTACAACAACTATAATAGATGAAATGTTTGATGGATAATAGAGAGTTACATGGATGGAATGTTTCACCCACTTCTCATATAATATTTTCTTGCCACGAAAGTTCTTAACTGAACAAAGAACACATCAATTGGAGAAATATCTAGTTTTCTTGAGCTGTGCATTAGCTTCATAGCACATATCAGTTGGTTATTTGGTGTTTGATCTAATTCTTATTGACTGAAATGAATCACATGAGTTTTGCTTTTCTTCATTGAAGTTTGAAATCTCAGCTAAATGTGAACCTTTTTGGCCTTACAGGGATGAAACAGAGCGCCTAATAAAGATCATACGTTCAAGGACTCGTGATCTTTGTGATGAAGATCAGAGAGCTCAAGGTCTTTTGCAAAAGGTTTTGAAGCCACAACACTTTCAGACAAATTGTCAACACCCATAAATCCAGTTGATGAAGGGCCATCTTGGGGGACCGATATCTTTGCACCGTCAAATGTAAGAAAATCATTCCTGTCAAGGCTATTGTCCTTGTTATTTGCATGGGATGTGAATTCTGGCTATATGCTTTTGAAATTCAATTATGTGCGTAAGTATATAATAGTTTCCTGAGTAATGCTGCAATTGTGAAAATTATTGTGATTTAATCTGCAACTGTAAATTGTTAGAGTGCGCAGGAGCAAAATTCCTGCACAATGTTTAAAGAGACACCAAATTATTCCTTCCTCCCCCGCCTGATTTGCTGTTGATCTGATCTCATGCTTTTCATTGGCATGCTAGGTGCATGATGCTGGTTCTTCACCAATTGAACTTGCAAAAGCTTATGTGGAAGCATACACCTCAGCATCTGTACACGATTCTCAAAGGAGAAGATTCAGAGCTTTGAGCCATGGAGTTGTGGTTGAGAATCCATCGTCATTTTTACCCTAAAGTAGCTACGGACTCTCTGTATGCTGGCCAGGTTCGGTTGTCGAGATTATCCCAATTATCTTACACCACAAAGTAATAAAGGAAGGACTCTGCCTCCAACTTCCTCTCGCACACCTTATACTGGCTCAGTTTTCCCAAGATCTATCAAGGTCTATGCCAACTTTCTTATGATTGTACTTGATTTTTATGTGAGCTCTGGCATGTGTCTCATTTGTCATCAATTGTGTCTATCACTAAGTACATGCATTGAAATGTCATCTTCGGGTGCTATAAATTTTACTGTTTATTTTTTGTCTGTGATTACAGCACACAGGATATCGCGATACTTACAATAACTCATCTGGACGGACACAACTTTCAACTCCTTTTCCTGTTGGAAGTAAGGTATTGTAAATTAGGTTCATGGTTTTTCGTTGTCACCATGATATATCATCTCTCTTTTGCTTCATAGCATTTGCTTTGAGGAATAGCCTCATCTAGGATGGATTGGTCCGTCACGAGGTCATCCTACAATTTGTGGCATGATGACATTATTTCTCATCTTATGTTGACATTAGAGCCATATGGAATGAAATAGTGATGGACCAATCCATTCCACTCCTCAAACTAAACAAGAAGGTTAGGATGGGATGATTCCAGACCAATCTACTACTCAAACCAAACACCCCAAATGTCCAGTAGCCTCAGAAGATTGAAGTCCAGATAGCTGCATTTCATGTTGGAAATATTGTGAGCATTTTCTCTCTCTCTCCAAATAGGTGGTTCCCCCATCCAGCCACCCCCGGGAGTCAAATCCTTGTTGGAGGCTTCCCAGCCCAACCTTCCACTACTTAAAATTCATCCTGGTGGTTATTCAACTTCTATCTGTCTATGGAATTTAGCGACATCTGTCTTTCGTTTGAAAGGTTGAAACAATGAAACCTGAGTAGATTTCGGTATAAATTCATTCGTGTAGTTCATGCACTACATCCTCAAAAACTTTGAACTGCGTTTCACAACTGAAAGTGAGTTACAACATTGTTTGCTATGTTTAGAACTTATAGTGCTGAGGTAGTGAGGTGTCAACACAGCCATTTTGATTTTATCACAACTTATAATTGGTGTATACACATCTGCTTCTCCTGTTCTCACCTCCCTGTTCAAAATGTAGGCAATACTAGAGGATAAAATGGCATCAACTGGTGGCATTCTTGGAGTGCAACCATCGACCTCTTCCAAACGAGCATGTACAGATACTGTTGGTACTACTACTCCCTTCTTTCCAAGAGAGACTTCTGCTTCAATGAAGAATCTTACATTCAGCCTGCAAGGACGTCATGGCAAAGGCACCATAGAAAGTGGCTCAACTCTCGGACGTGTTTCAGTTGTAGACAATATGTCCAAATGTGCTGCTGTATCTGTTCATCCCAAGTCAAGTCAAACAGCTCACAAAAACTTCAGCATCTTGAGAGAACTATTCCTTCCCTACAGCAAAACCACTAGAGCTAAGACAAACTTCAGCAAAGCGGCTCCTTCTTTGGTCACCAACAGCCAGTATAAAGTGCCTGATTCCATTACTAGTAATAGTCATAGACAGAGCAGCATGAATGACAGTGGTAGTGCTCACCAGGAGATTTCAGATGCTCTTTGCTCTTTCTAGCATAACCTGCTGCAATTGCTATGTGCTAAATGTATCTATTGAGTTTCAATGGGAGATTACTAGTTATCTGTGGCCAATGGCTACTCTATATCTAGTTAAATACAAAGTCAAGTAGTTATATGAAATAATACTGAATTGCTGAGAGAATTATGGGTAGTGCATTGCTGAACAGTGCTCTAGCGATATCTTCCTCTGATTACTTATTTAAGTTTGTTCTGTATTGCTATTATCTGTTAATCGTTCAGTATTGACTGGATTTAATAGTCTATTTAGCAGATGCTTGGCTGCATCAAATTATGATCAATTATTTAATCAGTTAGCTGTGTTTATTTTTGTTTTGGTTCAGGCACCTCCAAGCAGCTTAAATGCTGAGGAGTTAAGTCCAAAGATTCAGAACAGTGGATCCAACTCAGAAGTCACTGAAATGCCCAGTTCGCAACATCCTTTGAAATCTGACTCGACATGTCGTCCACTGCCGAGGTCGCGGATAAAAGCAAAAACAACAGTTTCACCTTCACGTTTCCTGTTACTACAACCTCGAATTCTCTCCTGAACCGCCACCTATGCATACTTTGGCTTCACCACCAGTAAGGAGTCTACCAGATGACACTGAAGATATTCCCAAGTTTACCTTTGGCTCATCGAGTTCTACCAATAGCCTCGTTTTCTTCGACTCGGCAGGCAGCTCTGTCAGTGCAGTTGAAACGGTCCCAACCTTCAAATTTGGGTCTGATAAGAAGCGTGAACTGTCTTTCAATATACCTGGCAAAGATGGAGTTTGCTTTTGAGACATGCCATCTCTTCCATTTGAATCCAATCATGCTTGCTATTTGGTGTGGCGATTGTGCGGGCAGTGCCATTTATAACGGACTATATCCTATACATCAAAACATCGGTCTCATTTAGTACTATTTTTTTCTTCTAACATTTGCTTATCCTAAGTGCTCCTGAGGCCCAGGATCATGCCCCTGTGGTTTTCAGCCGTGCCTGTGAGTCGTTAGGCATCGGCCAAGTTGGTCTCTATAAAAATCTCAGAAAGTCATACCTTTTTGGTGTAAGGCATGCACTGATGATGTAACCTGTTGAAAAAATTCTGCTTTTCTCCGCGAAGCCGTGTTAGATCCGTCGTGTTTCTGTAATTCGGTGCATGTTTGGCCTGCACGATCTGGTTTGAAAACGAAAAAGAAACAATGAGGATGGTCTGGCTGCTAAAGACAGGAGTAGAGTCGGAGTCATGAAAGTGACCGGCTGATGCAGAAAGAAATTGCCTGATTGCTCATTTGCTTTCATCTCCATGGGGCCAAACAAAGGCTGGACTGATGCTGCCTTTGAACTAAGCATGTCATGCTCATCACCAGTATGTTATGTAGTATGATTGCATTGCCACGTGAAAAAGGTTAGCGTGACACGAGTCCATCAGGGTTATCCAAGTGGGCTTGCTGGTCGCCGGCGATGGCTGTAAGAGAAGGAACGGGAGAGAGAGAGAGAGAGAGAGAGAGAGAGAGTGGGGACGGCGTCGCCGTTGTGCCAGTGGCGTTGCTTGCGTTTGAGACCTGAAGAAAGGGGGATCTTGTCCGTGCCTTTATTGTTATCCCCGGCACTGCAGGATGGAGGTATGATTGAAGGATCAAATTATCCGATTCAGTGGGCAATGGTTCGATGCTAAATCCTAACGACTAATCACTCGGTGTAGGTTAGCGGTGGCCAAACAGACGTCACAGCCCGCCCGGTCAGACCCATCTTGGCACGGTCTGTCCGGCCCGCGAATGAAATGGGTTATGCTGTGCCCGCCTATGTGTCTTAGGCTGTCTAAGCACAGTTCAAAGGTCTCTCGTGCCATGCGGCCTGAGCCTATTTGGCTCAACCGTGTCGGCCCAAGCCTATTTTGCCAAACAATTGATTTGCGATCTACTTAGCCGTTATGCTAAAAAAAATAAAAAAATCAGAAAAAATATCCAAAAATAGAGAAAAAATGTGTAGAATTCAAAAAAAGATATAAAAATGTAATAAATGAGATAAACATATTGAAGAATGTAATAAAAAACTTTATTAATGTTCAAATAGTTACCCCGTTAAAACCTTTGCCAAGTAAAAACTCAACATGAGAAAACCTTGGCAAAGTAAAAAAAATACATCATATAGCTCTACATACATCATTGTTTTATGTGTCGTTGTTTAGTGCTGATTTTTGAACACATCTGACAACTCTAGATTTTCCATAGAGTGTTGTGTTCGTGAATCAACTTGTTCCCAGTCCGTCACAGTTAGAAGTATCTCCACCATCTCATTTATGAGATGTGTTTTTCTCTCCTCTAATATTCTTTCGAAAAGGGCGAAAGCGACACAAAAGAAAACCGTCGAGGCGAGAAGCAATTAACACATCACATGCAAGTATGGATAGCACGGGATATGCTAACTTATGGTCACGCCATCAGTGCAAAAAGTTGAAGTTTTCTGAGTTGAAATATACTGTATCATCGTCCAGATAGGCGGATAGTTCCATACTCTTTGGGTGAGAGGTTGGTCTTGGACTTTATTGAGAAGGTATCGTTGTAGAAGACGAAGCTCTGGACTTGGAGGAAGATCCTGTACCCCATATCTGCCCCCACAGATTTGTCTTGTTACTTAATGTGGGTGTTACTGGAGGTCGTTACAAGTAGACTCCTTGGAACTTATTTTCGTACCTTTGGAAAACCTCATGTAATCGGGAACGAACATCTGCAAAATAGTTAGAATAGTCTAGCCCTGTAGCACCACTAAAAAGATCAAGAACATTAGCACATCCATCAATTTTAGCTCTAGAATCTAAAATAAATGCAAATGCATATAGGAAAGGGATTTCTTTTCAATATTTAAGGTATTTAGTTTTTTATAGCAAAAACAATCTCTCTCAAAATTGTGTCATTTTCATAATTTTTTAAACCGACTAGCAACATGTAAAATACTATACACAGTAATAGGAGATATTGGATAATAAACAGCGGACAAAGAAACAATGACATCATAATTTTTTTCTTCTAAAAACTGAAGTATCTTCTCAGCAACGAACCAATATTGCTCAGTCAATAGTATACTACCGTCAGTGCTCTGATAGTGCGTTTGAATAAAAAAAATACTCTTATATGATAAAAGACTCTTAAACGTCAGGTAAGTAGAGTTCCATCTTACCGACATGTCTAAACCAAATTTTCTTGGACGTACACCCATCACCCTTTAGAAGTTCTTATATGCTGCTATTCTTACGTTAGAATTATTCAAGTAAGATATCTAATCGTGAAAAACTTTAATATTCGAATTCAACATCTTCAAACCATATTTGGCTATAAGGTTAATAATATGATAAGCGTATCGCTGATGTAGCAATAAGAAATCAGTGTATGTACTCAACACTGGAGTAAGAATATTCATGGCTCTAGAGTTCGAAGTGACACTGTCTAAAGTAACCAATAATATTTTGTTTGTAAGATCAAAGTCTTCTACGACTTTGATAATACAGTCCATAATATTCTCACCCGTGTGTGCTACATCAATTAATTTGAAACCTATTATTCTTTTCTCCATTATCTAGTCGTTATTAACATAATGAGTAACTGCACTAAGATAATCCTCCCTAGCCCAACTTCTCTATATAATAGGTTGGGGCCACGAAAATGTGCACATACTAAATAGTTTATTTAATTTATTATAGTGTTCATTGTAGTATTTTACAAGACCCCTAGTTGTTGTTTGTCTAGAAACGGTAGAAAATCTAGGATTGTGCGCAGTCCTAATGTAAGCTTGAAAAGCAGTATACTCCCCAAAAGCTAATGATAAATCCTCAGAATCAATTAAACGACAGAGAGATTGACGGGCTACCTCAGGATAGTAGTCCCAACTACATACCATCTGTTGGGGTTGTCTGCGACTCCATCGCATCATCATCAATCCTTACTTGGCCTTACATCTTATAACATGTCTAAGCAAGTGTCTCGTTCCACCTGTAGACC
The DNA here is from genome assembly GCA_036346395.1 of Hsuehochloa calcarea. Classification (NCBI taxonomy): domain Eukaryota; kingdom Viridiplantae; phylum Streptophyta; class Magnoliopsida; order Poales; family Poaceae; genus Hsuehochloa; species Hsuehochloa calcarea. Next base: position 9,724,494 of record CM070604.1, on the reverse strand, counting down.
TTACAAATAATTCATTGCGATAAATTTTATAAATAGCATATGATACCTCATTTCCATGTGCGTCTGGTTTGGTTATCCTGTCGAAATTCTCTCAGACTCTGGATGTAGACAGTCTCGACCTCTTTGCTCTGGTGGTCACTGACGAAGATGCTGTCGTGGAGCCTGATGACAGAAGTCCTCCGTGCCCTTCCGGTAACAACTGCGGTTGGTTTGAGGCAGCCGTAGCCTCCATGGATGTAACTTCCTCTGGTGAAAGTCCACAATCATCAAGAGCAAAGCTATCATAATTTTCCGCAACGAAAACTGCAAAATCGAAACTAACACTATCATTACTTTCATCTTAGCATAACAAATAATAACAATATTCAAAAAATAGTATTGTACCACTTTTGCTGACTTGCTGTCGAAAATTGATTTTTCCAAAATTTGGCACAATTTTTTTTTGAATTTTGCCAAATTATCTCACAACGGATTTGAATTTGCACAACAGAATTTCAAAGAGAGAATGATGAATGGATGTGTGCTGAATGAGGAGGGTATGGTGGCTATTCATATATTTTTTTAGGATTTTTAATTTTTTTTTGCTATTTTAAAGCCCTAAACGGTAAAAAATGGTCGTTTTTTAAATCCAAACATTATGGGCTAAGTGGATCGTGTGCCGGGCACGGCCACTGGGCCAAAATAGCCCATAACGACTATATTCTCTTGGGCTGCGTCGTGCCAGGCACGGCCCACCGTGCCGCGTAGCCCATGTGGCCATTCCTCTCCCCTACGTACCCACCCCTACCCTCTTGGCCCCTTCACTTCCCGGCTCCCTCCCGTTCCGAGCCTGCCGCCTCGCCTTCTCCTCCCTTCGCCCATGCACCCCGCCACCTTCTCCTCCCTCCATGCCAGTCGTTGGCGCTGCGCCGCCTATCTCTTCCTCTCCTCCTCGTCGCTGCGCCCGTGCGCCCGTGCGCCCCTCCGCCTTCTCCAACCTCATGGCGGTGCGCGCCCCCGTCCTTCTCATCGCGCGCGCTTGAGCCCAGCCGCCGCCCCTTCTCCTTCTCTCCGCGTGCCAGCGCGCGCGTGCCCGCCCTCCTCCTCCCTCCCTCATCGGCTGGCCGCCTCGGCCTCTCCGCACGCGGGCCAAACGGGTTGTGTCGGTTTCGTGCCGCGCCTAGCACAGGCCGACACAGTTCATGTCGGGCTGGCCCGACCCATCGTGCAAGGAGTGCAGCCCAAGCACGACACAAGTCTTCATGCCGCGCTGGCCCGACCCATGAACAGTGTGAGCGTGCCGTGTCTAGACCGGGCCAACAGTGTTGTGCCTCGGGCCGGCACGGCCGGCACAACTCATTTGGCCACCTCTAGTGTAGGTTGCCGAAAGCTAGTAATGCGAAGTGATTACATTGATATTATTTGGAGCAATACTAAGGAAATATCATGCGCTCTTGCGGTGCTACCTTCATGTTACCCGCGTATAGAAGTTTTTAAAGTTCTAAAAAAATCAGAGATTCAAGGGAGGGCATATTCTACGGTAACGTAAAATTTCAAGATCAAATTCGATCGTATTTGAAAGATATGAAATTGACGAGCAACAAAAATGAATAGCGATGAACAATGACAAAAATACTGTTAATGTAAAATTTGTCTTTTTCATATATCCCAAGTATAATCGATTTTGATTTTTAAAATTTTACATAGCCATAAAATACGTTCTCTCCGTCTCTGACTTTTTTTTTTGTATTTTTTTTGAAAACTTTTATAAGTAGATAACACGGTAGGAGGGAGTCCACACTACACAGTGTATTTCCTGTGTCTATCTCACGGTCTCTATCGCCAGTCCATCTCTCTCAATCTCCAATCCTACTCTCTCTCTCCCCTCACCGTGGTCGCTGGACCTGTGCTATCATCGCTGGATGCGGTTAGGCGTCAACGAGTCGTCCGCGTCGCCATGTCAAGGCGACACCTTGGTGGTGAATGGCAGCGCCGGATCTGGCGGTGGGAAGAACGAGGGAGGAGAGCAGCAGAGGAGGGAGTGGGCGGCGATGGGGTAGGAGGCGGGCTGTTGAGGATATGGGCAGGCGGCTGCTGTAGGGCGGCGGCTCGGGTGAGTATAGCAGTGGTAGATGCGGTGGCGTGATGGGACGGAGAAGGAGCTGCAGCGGCGGAGCTTGGTGGTGGCCGCCGGCGAGGATGGCCAGGCCTCACCTGTGCCGGAGCTGAGGGAGGAGAGGAGGAAGGGTGAGAAGCCGGTGCCACCTGGCGCCACTGATATGCCTCGTTGCCTCCTCGCCTCGGCTTGGGTTTATCCTCATCGTCCACCTTGCCTATCTGCCTTGCAGCCTCCTCGCCTACCTCGCCGCGGCTCAGGCGCGTCCTCGTCGTGCAACGTGCACGCTGCCTACCTACCTGGCCGCGGCTTACAGTTGTTGGTACTCCTATATTTTTTTTTAAAAAAAGATGTGAATTGGTAAGAAAGTGCAAAAATTACGGATTATTGCCGCTCATCCTAGCCTGGAATCAGAATTTGTATTTTCGGAATCTATTTTGCAGGAAAGCTCGGAAATCGAAGCAAAGTTATTGGAAAAGGCACCACAATCTTCGTGAGAGGCCTATTCACAGCAAATAGCGGTAGTAATATATAGATTAAATAGCTCTTGAGTAGAATTAACTATTAGTAGTTGAACCTCTAGAACACTAATCATCAACTATTTACCCTAGTTCGAGATAGGATCATATCCATATACGTTTATTTGATATCTTTTGGGTTGTTAGATGTTGGGATTAGAAAACCATAATGTATAGCTAGTTTCCTGTGGATTCCATAGCCTGGAATATTTAGGTGAAAAAGCCACGACGCTTGTTCTTGCGGTTATCGTATATATTTGTGCATTAGGTGTGTCAAGACTCAAGAGTGGTCTCTGTCGCGACTGAAAGTCGACTAGACGTCGGCGACCACAGCTAATCGCCGCCTTGGACATGAGTAAATTGGTTCTTGGATCTTGAGAGTTGAGATTCGATGAGTGTATGCATGCCGCGCGCATGAATGGTGTGGAGTTGTGGATTACTGGGAGAGAGAGAGAGAGAGAGAGAGCATGAATGGTGTGGAGTTGTGGATTACTGGGAGAGAGAGAGAGAGAGAGAGAGAATGTAGAGTGTAAAGGTCCAAGTAAGAAGAAAGGGGCATAATGGTCTTTTGCGTCTTCTGTTATGACGGAAATGGCAAAACCGAGATGAAACGCAAATTTCTGGTAGCAAAAATAAAAGGCACGATTTTTCCATGACAACTAAGATGACGCATATTAAGAGCGGCAAGAACGAAATGTCGCCTTCCTCGGAAGATAATATGTTCGACTCTCATCGAAGAGTTGAGACAACCGTCACATTAAAAAAAAGCGAGATTGCATATAAAGTTTGGTCTGGCTTGGATGCCAAAACCCGTGTTGTTTACCAAAGTGTGATGACCAACCCATAAAATTTTTATTTTGCTCTCTCAAATTTTTCTACCTACAAAACCTGCAAAACCCCTAACAATATAAAAAATATTGGGTTTATACTGAATAATAGTCATAATGGCCACAAGTCTATAACCACTAAGCGATCATTATTCATTAGTTTTCAACATCCTAGGTTTCTCTCTCTTTTCAATTATGACATGTACATAGTCTATCTCTTAGGTGGACATATCACTTTTTTTAAAATGAAATCGCCATCCAGTCTCACTCCCCACCAACACATCTCACCCCCTCAAACATCACTGCCACCTCACTCCCTCACCATCGAGTCATCGACGGTCGCCATCATTGAGCTTGTCCATGGCCCTCACAATCTCCACCACCAGCTCTCTCCGCCTTCCCTGTCGTCGACCGCTAGCTCCCTTCTCCCTCACCGCCACTGATCTCCATCTATGAGCTCATCGCAGCCAACTTCCGAGATCACCGCTAGAACGTATGGATCGAAACATATATGCCAGATCTGACTTGTCGGTGCTCGGATTCGACAGGACTGAAGCTGTGGTCACTGGATCCGGTCAAGACACGGCCCTGAACCCCCAGAATTGTTGCCCTGGCCATCTCCGTCGTGATGGGTCGCCGTGGCCATGTGTCTCTCTGCCGCCCTTTGTCACAGAGCTAGTCACCGTCCTTTGTAGCATCTGGGCCACACAGACCGTGTGGGGAGCAAACGACACCACTTGAATAGCGCGCTCACTCGTCCCTTCTATCTTGTTTCGTGTGTAGCGTTCATTGCGTGAGGAGACGACATGTGTTCTCTCTCCTCCATATAGGATTTTACTAACGTGGTAAGGCTAACCAACAGCTATCATGTTATTATTGGAGATGCCCTACCTCTTCTTTGTCTAGCTCAATAGGGTGGGAAAAGATTTGGGTGAGGCAAGTGGTGGATCTGTGTGAATGGTGGGGCTGTGTGCTTTATAAACTTTGTGATTTGGGTTAAACCTGGAAGTCTTGCCTTGGTCAATTAAGGACTTAACTTTGTGCGACATTAAACTGGGCCTTACTGTACAACCACATGCCTAGTATGGGCTGGGCCTAACTTAGTAAGTTATGGAGTCTTGATATTGACAATTCGGTTGTATTTGTTGGAAATATGCCTAGAGACAATCATAGAGATGATGATATTTCATTATGTTCATGATTTTGATAATATGTTATCGTGTTCCTTGAATGAATCATTTATTATAGATCAATAAGTGCGTGACTTGTTGGTGGAACTCTTTAACTTATATGATGTCATTCTAAATGTATCCACAGTCGGAGGTCCTTTGGTGGAACACCGGTGACTCTATGACTAGCACATGTATTGATTGATGACCTTGTTTCACCGGTCATGGATATGGAGATATCGAATCAATAATGTGAGCATATGTTAGAGAACATGGTGTTGGATAGACCCATCATTGAGACACTATTAAGATTGTTATGAATCTTTGTGTCATTAGTTGGTCTCAAGTAATGATGATGTATAATCCTTAGACATGAGATCAGCATGATTTCCTACATGTGTAATAGCACTCTTAGGGGTTGCCAAACGCTACTCCGTAAATGGCGGGTAGTTATAAAGGTAGCTTTGGGTATGCTATGAAACATGTGGAGGAATGTATTTGTCGAGATGGGATTTGCCCTCCTAACATAACAGGAGAGATGTCTCTGGGCCCCTCGTGGTGATTGGATAAAGAAAGTGCATGGCCATGCCACTAGTGGTCGAAGTGTCGACCACATGATGTTATCCGACACTCGATTGAGAAAGTATTGAACAATCCATGGATGACACATCATCTCACCTGGAGTTCAACCAGACATCGTGAGGTAAAGGGAGAATGCATGAGTAGGTCGCTTAGTTTGATCAGTTACGGACTAGTCGTATGGAGATACGTCTTTGGTCGTAGGCCCAGTCAAACATAATCCTGAAATGGTAAGAACACAGTCGTGGGAGTTCTGAATGGTCGTGACCAATTACAACCTGGTCGTATAGAGATACGAATTGGTCGTAAGTGATGAGGACCTGATCATAGATCATATTACATCAAGGTTCGTCCGATTTATTCTATGTGTCTTTGGGAATCGTTATGTGATGCTAGGTACCGCTAACAACTAGTGATTGGAAAAGAGTTTTCGAGTCATAACCGATTACACATGAACCTGTGGGGTCGCACACTTAAAGGGCAAGGATCTGTTTTGGATGGTGATCTGAATTCGTATAGGCCACGAGTTCCTAATGGGCCTTCAGGTCGAGACCCATCATGGATGCCTATATAAAGAGGGGCGGTGGTATGAGGTAGGAAGAGGATGATCTTTAGAAGAACTTCCGAAACCCTAATAGCCACGTCTTCTTAACCACGCTGCCGGTGCTAGCACTCCAGCGCGTGGTGATCCTGCCCCGTACGTGTGGATACCTCGGAGGTGTTGTTGTGAAGCATCGGCACTAGGGCGATCCATGGCGGTGACGCTTACGGAGTCGGAGGAGAAGTAGCGTGGCGAGTCGACCACTCGGAGGAGCGAGCGCGCGGCGAGTGCGACTACTCGAAGGAGGAGGCGCGTCGTGAGTGCGACTACGACGCATCAACTCGCTCCAACGACTCTACTTCCGCTACAGTCGGTAGCGTCTAGCGGTAATCTCGTGATCTATTACTTGCGGTGGTTTCTTGGTTGCGCGTAAAATTTTGTTTGTGCTATCGTAGCCTTGTCGCGTTTCCCAATATATTTAAGGCGTGTGATGGGCTAGAGGTGTGATATGTCACATCGCGGGACGGTTCGCTGCATCCCTGTCCGACGATGTGTGTCGTAACCAAACGTTGTGTGTGTCAGTTGGCCGGCAGGAAAGCATATCGGGAGTGTTATTGCTTGAGATGAAATCTCTGAAAGGTTTTGTTATGGTCAGTGCTAGCTACACTGATTGTATCATGTGGGTAAAGTGTACAACCTCTGCAGAGTGTTAAACCAACCTATTCGAATAGCCGCGTCCGTGGATATGGACATGCTCGAGGATTTCACACGAGGGGTAGATTTTCATAAAGACAATTGGGAAGGGTCAGCTGTGTGAGATAACTTGTGCAGCTGTGTGAATAACTTGATTAGACTGTGTGTCCTTTGTGAAATCAAATGTTAAATTAATATTTTTATTTGTTTTGAATTACATTTCAATCTATTATTTGTATTCAATTGCAAATGTTGCATTTCTGCAAAATAACCACAGAAGCTATTCCTTTGGAATAAGCCATAATATATAATTGTATTCTGTGGTATGACTTGTGAGTACGGTTGTATACTCACTCTTGCTAAACAAATCAACAGAAGTGGAGGAATCATCGCCTGCTTTTGAAGAGGAATTCTACGAAGGTTGATCGTTTGGGTCTCGATCCTAGTCAGTTGCCTGCGGTAAATTGATGGGAGCCCACTGGAATTTACTTTGTTTTATTGCGATTTATTTCATTATTGTCAGCCTTGCATGGCTTAATAATTGTAAAACTCGACCTTAAGGTCTCACAACAACAGTTATTTGTTATTCAATTACTCGTTTATTTAATATTTCATTGTATGGAGTTGATATTTCATCAATGTTGACATTGTATGCACTAAGCGTGATCTGGACTAGTCACGAGAATACCTGAGGGTCAGATTTGTATATTTGGGTCCCGACATAAGTGCCGTCTGATGAAAGACGCAACAAGGATGTAAATTCTTTATAACTTTAAATCGTTGATATGGATTACACGGGTGATCTTGGGCTCCTTTGGTGCCTCCTCAACGGTCCGATGCGTAAGGTTTCCATTTGCACGAAGGTCTCGGCCCGCATCGAGTTGTTCATTATGTACTTCTTCTGGATTAATGCCCTGTCGTACATCTTTGGGCTGTCGATCAACTGGAAGAAGTGATAGCGCATCTTGGGTTGCCATTATGTGGGGATAAAGTTAAAAATTTAAGGAATTCAACGTAGGAATAGAAAAATCGATGCGTGCAAAAGAGCGTTCACGGTGGTGCCCTTGCGTGTAAATGCGCTTGGCGGCGGTGTGCAGGTGTGTAGGTGAATGATCTCCAGCGGCTCGCCACACACACACCTTGTAGGATTGAAAAACGTGATGGTACTCGAGCATCTTTCATTGAAAAATCTAGGTATTGTAGATGTTTCCTCTTCTGCACAAGCCACTTGCGCTTCTGCAACAACCTCGTGTAGAAGTTTGCCAAAGAGTCCATAGCTGGGTATCGTAGAATTTTGCATTGTACATAACAAACAAGGTGGAAAAATATTACATTACGACACTGAATTACGACCGGACGAGCTGGGTCTACTGGGATAATCCTTCATTGAGTGCCCAGGGGTCTTGCATATACTGCACTTGATTGTGCAGCTATTACTGGTACATTGACTAGCATCCATGTCGTTCCGGAAGCGCCGCGTATGCGTTGCCCCTTCCTATTCTTTTCAAGTCCCTGTTGGGACCCCATTGCACCATATCCGACCAAAGATCCTTATAGTTCTTTTCCACGCCATACGAGTGAAACTCTCCACTCCATGTACCAAATAGGTGTTGCATGTTGTACTACTCAGAGATGTACGGCGTAGGCATCTGCCTCATTTGCGCACACACCTTGTATACATGCGAGCATGGCTTGTGGAGGAGATTCGGCTTGTTGCAGGTGCATATTGCCCCATCACCTAGGGTGCATGCCCGTTTCCTTTCCCCACAATGTATTTGTTGGCGTATTTACGTGGCTTTGATCTCGTATACACTGAGGTCATCAATCACATGGATGTCGTGCATTCGGGTCTTCTCCATCTTCCGGTCTATGTGCATCTACATGTTTTCAGACTACTGCTTACCTTCGTCCATCTGTCGCTTGGCTGCGGTGGCTCTATTGACGAAATAACCGACAGTGCGAGTCCATGTCTCCTGGACTATCGCGGTGATAGGGAGGAACCGCACACCTTTGAGGACGCTATTGTAGACCTCGGACATGTTGATCGTCATAATCACGTACCTCACACTGTCTTTGTCATAGAGGAGGGACCATTTCTCTAATTCAGAATCGTGGCTATTAATCCACTTGGAGAAGCTTATGGCACTACTGGGTTACTCCCCCTGCGGAGTGGACTCCCTTGTATGCTTTGTAGTCCGGTGTTCGAGGTCGCTCCAAATGGACTCAAACTTCCGCCTCTGGTTCTACAGACACAATACCTTGAACGTCTTCATGAGTTCCTGACTGCGGAACCGCGTGAACAAGTTATATGCAAGATGCCTCATGCACCACTTGGATTGCACGTCGTTCCACTAGTGAGATGGATCCGTCCCATGCTGCATGGTGTTGATGGCCGCCAACGACCCAGCATTGCGGTCTGTGATTAGGCAGACGTTGGGCCGGTCTCCCACCACTGCCCTCTTCACATTCTCCAGGAACCACAACCAGCTAGATGTGTTCTCGCTCTCTACAATGGCAAATGCCATCGGGAGAAGTTGATCATTCGCATCGGCCGCCACTGCGGTGAGGATGGTGCCCTTGTACCTCCCCGTGAGGAAAGTGCCATCCATCGTTAGCACAGGACGGTAGAACTTGAAGCCCCGATGGCACGGCGAAAGCCCGAACACGCGGTCTAGTATGAAGCAATCTCGGCTGGGTTATGCGTCTCTTCGTATGTCTCGTACATGGTCTCGATGACCTTACGCTTGGTTCGACGGACCTTCTTTGTAGCTCCTTTGGATAGCCAACGATTGACAACTTCTAACATCATCATCTTGGGGAGACAGACCGCCCACCTCAACTAGGTGCGTGATGAGGTTTGCAACATATGTGGAAGTCACGTTCGATCTTGCCGCGAGCTCGCTAAGCTTCGCAAGTGTGGTTGATCGGCTCCTTGGCCGTGAAGACCGAGCCAAAGAGCTTTGCGCGATGGCCCGACCTTGCCGGGCGACCTTCTACTACGCACTTCACTGCGCACTTTCACAGGTTGGACCGGTGCACTTGGTACACACGGTAGATGGACAAGGCGTACCATGCTATAGTTTGTTGCACGCCACCTTGGCGGGAAGCGCCCCAATTAAGAGGGTGTCGGCTTGAAACCCCATTGGGAGCCTTCTTCTTGCGGCGATCTGACGAGCGCACGCGATATCATCAAGTCTCGATGCCACATAAGGACCACCGGCTTGTTTGTGCGTCCTCGCGGTACCATCAAGCTTGGGTTGGTGTCCTCGTCGGACTCCAACAGAGAGGCTCGTTCGGTAGATACTGCGTGCCGATTGATGCGGGCGAACATCATGTTTTCGCCCCCTCATTTGGTACAAAATTAGGCACAGGACTTTCCTCCGAGGCAGCACATTCCGTGCTGCCATCTTCAGGCTTGGACTGCGTGTGCCCGTCTGTAGAGGTTCCAGCATCATCAGGGTTTCTAGGCGCCCTACGTACGAAATTCACGTACACCACAGGCTTCCCATGAATGGCCACATCGGGCTGGGAGACAATCTCCATGTACTGCCTCCATGCTATGCTTCCATTCACCTTGACGAGCTCCCACCAATAATTCATGCAGGTGATTGCCTCGATCATAACTTTCTTCGCTGTTGGCTCCGTGACGAACTCCCTCCGGATGCAGCTTCGGAGGTCGTGAATATTCATCGCGTGGAGCCCCTCCGCTCGGACCACCTTGCACTGGCATCTTGACAGGTCCAACCCATCGGGTCCGGCCCGTACGAGACCATCATCGTAAAACACAAACAAGTCTTACATGTTCAAAAATACCTAAAGCCACAACAACCACTAAATAATTACGAATGAGTTATGCCTAATTAATTCCTATTTAACTAATTACGACTGATTAATTACCACTACATAAATTACTAGTAGTTCATTTGCACTAATCATTTCTGCAAACAACTGATTACGACTTATTAATTACCACTAAAAAATTACAAGTACTTCATTTCCACTTATTCAATATGCTGTAATGATGACTACTAAACTAATTACAACTAATTAATTATCACTAAACTAATTCATTACTAATGAACTAACTAATTACGACTAATTAATTACCTCTAAACTAACTAATTATGTTTGATTAATTACCACTAAAAAATACCAATACTTCATTTCCACTTACTTAATATGCTGTAATGATGACTACTAAACTAATTACGACTAATTAATTATCACTAAACTAATTCATTACTAGTGAACTAACTAATTACGACTAATTAATTGCCCCTAAACTATCTAATTACGACTAGCTGACTAAGACTAACTAATTACGACTACAGTAATAACAGCAAAAGCATCCGACAAATTACCTGCCCTTCGGGGGAAAGTAATCAATCAAGGTCAAGCGCCGAGCGACGAGAAGCAAGAAAATAGTTAACCTCCCAATAAAAGTAATTATATTATGTTCCCTGAGTTCTCAGTGATGTCGACAATCAAATCACCGAACTTATAAATATATAAAAGACAGAGGAAAAATAACACGTATCTCCTGGCAAGGAATGAGGCTGCTCTTTATTGCTATGAGCTGGCTATTACAAGGAGTATATGTAATCTAGACAAAAGGCTAATCCTCCTAACACTGGAGCACAATGCCTACTATGACTTTGCAATCTAATCGACTGGTTGTCTTCTGAGAGTGATCCCCCCATCGATCCTCCCTTTGGTCCTCCTTATATAGTTGATGAAGCGTTGTGATTACCCCTTGGAGAGACGCCTATTGAGAAGTGACGCGTCTGATCGGAGAGAGGCGCCAGTTGACAATGTATCAACTGCTGTGCGGTTATATGTTAGTGAGCTATTTAACCGTATTCCAGTGTCTTAGAGCTTTGTAGCGTCGTGTGGTATGGAATATATAGCACTTGTTTCATTCGTCACACAATAAAGGATATACCTGGACTCAGATCCAGATACCAGTTCAAAGCCTTGTGAGTATTTGACTGGTCTGAGACTAGGTTAGGGACCTTTTCCGACCAGGTTATGTATTATGTAACCTCTGGAATCCTTACGACCAGTGAGGTCGTTAGCCTTAGGGGTTACGACCATGAAGACGTATGATCTCTATATACTAAATAATAAACAGAGGTTTTAATCTTTGTCAACTAGCCCTTGAACTTTAAATGAATTGGTCGTATGGACGCTTTCTCCCGATGAAGTCGTATCGGGCAGACCCCTCATTAAATGTCGTGGGACTCGAGGTGGTCTGTATTCATTTTTAAAGTTGAGGAATTGCCTTGGAAGTTAAAAAAAGCTTCTTTGTCCGCTGGTTAAAAAGGATTTTTGTCCATTAGACTTCTTCCGGAAACGGTTACAGTGTTGTGGCTATAAAAACCCCTTAGAACTGGGTGTTAGGGTTCCTACGCCTTTTGCTTTCCTCTTTATCTTCCAAGAAACCACCTCCGATCACCTTTGAATTTTTCACCCGAAAAAATCGCCATGTCGGATCTCATCACCAACTGGTCAATTTCCGATCTGAGTGAGAAAAAACTGAAAAGTTTGGAGAAAGTTAGATTACTACTCGACAGGAATCTGATCCCATGGAGATCAGCAATCGGGGAGCATTCTCCAAGTGGTGAAGATGGAGAGATTCCTGTATTCCTCGCATATATTGAATGCGGCTTCAGACTCCCAGTTCACTCCTTTCTTTCTCAAGTTCTAGAATACTATGGAGTGGAACTGATTAATCTGGCCCCCAACGCCATAGCCAACCTCAGCATCTTCGTTTACCTTTGTGAAGCGTACTTGGGAATTCCAGCAACTCTGGATCTCTTAAAGTACTACTATAGACTGGCGAATACAAAGAAGATGACCTGTACACCTGGAGAGTGTACCTTGCGTCTCCATGACGGGAAGGCTGATGAGTATATTTTTATGTACTCCAAATCTTCGTGGTCGTCATGGAAAAAGAGTTGGTTTTATATGAAAATTTCGCAGGGCGATGGCCTTTATTACAGCGGCAAGAAGGCTATCGAGAACCTGCGATAGCGTTCCTTCTCGAAGGAGGGAAAATTGAGAGATGGGTTGATGCTATCCACCTCCTATGTGTTAGGGGTTTAACCTCCTAGCACGTGGTAAGAGACTTTTCCATGCGGAGGATTAGTCCTTTGAAGGCCAGAGCTCATTTGATGCTCTGGTACATTGGTCGTGATGATGCGACCAGAGATTCTAGAGAAGGTAAATCCCAGTTAAATCCGACCAGTATACCTTTATGGTCAATTGCTTTCAGAACCCTAAGACCTTTCTTTTTTATTACAGCCTTGTCTTCTGATGAGATCAGAAGTCGGATCAAGATGATCTGTGCTGGAGAGCCTAACGAAAAGGCTAGTTTCCCTCTGATCTTAGCGGTTACTACCGCCGAAGAGAGGGATGAGAGACTCCGGGTAAGCATGTTAATTATTTTTCATCTTTATAATATCTTCCGATCGGTGTTTACCTAAAAAAATTCTCTTTGATATGTAGTCGGTTGGTCTGAGAATTGATGTGGCCACAGAAACATGTGAGCCAATTGACGAACCGACCAATCTTACGATCACTATGGATCGTGATCGTGTAGAGGTAGGTAACCGAAGGAAGTACTTTTCGTTTAGATGAAAAGATATGTTCATCAACCGACTAACTTTGTTTGTTAATCCAGACGGTAGTCATTGAGTCCCATACAGTTGCTCAAGAATTACCAAGGGCTATTGATGCAACTGCTTTGGTGACCAACGAACCTACACCTTCTGATCCAACGACCAGGGATTCTACTCTTGACCAGTTGGTTGAAAGTATTACATCTGATCTTCCATTGGATGATGTAGAGGGTGCAACCAACCCTACTAGTTCAAAACTGGTAAAACTGATTGAAAAGAAATGCAAAGCAAGCACTACAGACTTTAAGCCAGCGCGCTACCGAGTCAAGATAAAGAAGATGACTGGGTATGTTTTAAATGAAACAATCAAATGAAGGCATACCTTTTATATTCTTGATGAACTTGAACTCGAACTTCCTTTCTTTTGTGCGGATCTGTTGGAGTTCAGTTGTTTCAGGCCAGTCATTCCAAAGAGCCGGGTGATCGAGGGCATCTCCGACCAGGGCTTTCCTTAGGTAAGAAATCTTGAGGAGGAAGTGGTTAGAGGAGCCCGAGCCTCTCTGCGATCTTTGGAATCTAGTTTGGATCTGTGGTGATTGTTACTCCATCAGCGGAGGTAGACATTTATGCAGATCCACAACAGATTCCGATCCCAGCAAGCAACTCCTCCTAGACTAACAAGTTCCCTTTCTCTCCTCGATTTATCGAGGATAAGGAGCTTGATGAAACTTGGAGGAGAGTGTCAGATCGTCTTGCAAAGGCGAATCCTGATAAATTTTTTGCCGATTACAATGACGTGGCAGTTCGAGTAAGTATCTTCAACCATTCTTATAGTTCTCTTTGAAGTTTATTAGAAACTTGAAGAACAAATGCTATCTATGTAGCATATGGTTGAAAACTTTGCTGCGATCGGAGGCCTGACCGAGCGAATAAAACTCCTGGAGCAGAAACACTCCGAATTAGAGAGTAAACACTTCTGCACTTAACTCTTTCTTGCTTATGTCTTCGTTTTTCTCTTTTAATTACTCTCCCTTATCATATTTGATAGATTTAGAGAAAATTAAAGAAGAAGCTATGGCTGAAAAGGCCAGAAGACTGAAGATTGAAGAAGAGAACCAAGCTAAGAACCGGTCGATCGAAGACTTGACGACCAGAAATAAAGAAATCTTGGAAAATTCCAAGAAGAAGGCCAAAGGTAATTAGTCGTAAACTTGACTTAATATCTCCTCTATTCCTTTTTGACTAATACTTATTTTGCTTATACAGAACAAAATCAAGCATTAGCCAAAGCAAAGAAAGCTTTGGAATTTGAGCAAGACAAGGGGGCAGTACTCATGCTTAATCTCGACTTAAAGATCACTGCACTTAATAAAATGATCTTTGATATGGGATCAGGATCAAAGCTGCCCTCCTTGAGTGATCCAATAGAAAAGGTAAATTACCTTGGCCACCTTTTGGAGGACCTTAAGGGCTTGCTCAAGACTACAAGAGAGAATTACGCCCGATCTGTAAAAGAATATATTGCTAGTGGAGTTAGTCTTGCTTTGGCAAAACTGAAGGCGTCCGACCCCTCTACTAATCTTCAAGCTATTGAAAATATTTCAACTGCTTGCCTGAGGAGGCGATCAAGTTTATCAAGGAAGTTAAACCTCTTGAAGACAAGGTTGCAAAAGAAATAGAGGTCGGATCTCCATCAAGCAGTGATTAGATGGGCAATCTCTAGTAGTAAAAAACCTTCAAAAGAGAGTATGCAAAAAAACCCTTATGGATATTCATATATTACCTAGCCCCCGACTGTTTTATAGTAGAAGAACTTTACTATACAAGCAGTAGGCCAAGAATATGAACTTAAGTCTCAACCATTGTTTGAAAGTTTGTACCAATCGTTGAAAAAAAACTGATCTTGATAATACTAGGAAACCTTTTTTTGGTCGCAACCAGTGCTAGGTTTCGACTAGTTGTAAATTTGTTTTTCGTAATCAAAGTACTTACTAAGATAATATATGGTCGGAAGAAAAATGACTTTCCTTGTTACGAGAAAAACAAATGAAAAATATATAATAAAAGATAAGCGGTTTTATTTCTATGTAGTACTCAACGCTGGTCGGAATGAACCGCTAAGAAATGAAGATATAATGTATATCTCGCAATACGTGCTCATGCTCTTCGACTAGGAGGTTTTCTGTGTCCCGACCAATAGCCAAACAAGAGTAGAATAGAATTTTAAAAATAAAAATATAATCTTCATAATCTTAAGTACATGAACCACGTCGACCAGAGTTGGGCACCATCATATAAAAAACATCACTTACTTCTTTGATTTTAATTAACATTTATTAAATTTAAAGGAAATGAAATGAAAAACTTACGCAGTTGATCAATATTCCAGGAATTAGATAAAACTACGTCGTCGGACATAGCTAATGGTGCCGAGCACAGTCGGGTGACTTCGACCACAGTGTAATGACCTTCCCACTTGGGAGAAAGTTTATTGCGATTTACTTGGCTCAGAATTTTTCTGAGAACGAGATCACCTGCAGCTAGGCTGCGAGGCTGCACCTTACGATTGTGGTACCTTTGCATGGCTTGTTGATAGATTGCCCAACGTATCAAGGCTTGGTTTCATCGTTCTTCAAGGAAATTGACGTCGTCGGGCTGTCGTTCCTCCTGATCGTTTACATTAAAACAATCGATGCGAGTAGATCAATTTTAATTCGAAGGAAGCATGGCTTCGGCTCCATAAACTAAAAAGAATGGTGTTTCGCCGGTCGCACGACTGGTCGTGGTTCGAACAGCCCATATGACAGAAGGAAGTTCTTGAACCCAAGCTCCTGACCGCTTTATTAGCTGGTCGAATACTCGGCCTTTGACCCCCTGCATTATGATACCATTGGCACGCTCAACTGCTCCATTGCTCTGTGGATGAGCAACGGAGGCGAAATGGACTTTTATTCCAAGCTCATCGCAGAATTCTTGAAACCGCCGCTTGAAAATTGAGTACCATTATCTGTGATTGTACGACTGGGTACACCAAATCGCATAATCACATTTTTTTTTGTCAAGAATCTCTTAACAGCCTCAGTTGTAGTTTTAACAACTGGCTCGGCTTCAATCCATTTTGTAAATATATCAATCATGAAGAAAAGGAATTTGAAGCCCCCGGGTGCTCTTGGGAATGGTCCCAGTATGTCTAGTCCACAGGTTGCAAAAGGCCAGGAAAAAGGAATTATTTGCAAAGCTCGTGTCGGCTATGAAACTGACATTGTACGCACTTCGTCACGAGCTCTTTTGCATCATGAAGGGCAGTTGTCCAATAGTATCCTTGCCTGAAGGCTTTACCGACCAATGTTTTGTAGGAATGATGTGCTCCACAGACTCCTCCATGAATTTTGGTTAGCAACTTAATGCCATCCGAACGAGATATGCGTCTCATCAACACTCCATGAGATCCTCGTTTGTACAAGGTACGTTTGATTAGAGTGTATGATTTGGCTTTTCGTGCTATACGATCGGCCTCTACATCATCTTCTGGAATTAGGTCATGCTGAAGATAATTGTAGATCGATGTCATCCAATCTCTACCCTGATCGTCACCGATCTATGGAGCATCTGTGTTATCAGAATCAATAGGCATGACCTGATGTTTATCATTGATGTTATCAGAATGCTCGACCACCGAGGGTGAATTGAGTTGCTCGAGAAAAACTCCGGGCAGGACGGTTGACCTCGTGGAGGCCATCCGTGGCAACTGGTTTGCTAGAAAGTTTTCTTTTCTAGGAATGTGTTAGATCTGGAAACCGAAGAAATGCTTTTCGAGTTTCCGTACTTCCGTCAGATAAGACGACATATTGGTACTCGAGCATTGATACTCTTTCCCTACTTGACTTGCTACTAGTTCAGAATCGCCTTTCATTAGCAATTTGCGAATCCTGAGCGAATTAGCTGCTCGATGTACTGTCAGTAAACCTTCATATTCTACCACATTGTTTGTAGCGGGAATGTTAAACTGGATGACGTACTTAATGTGTTAGCCAGTAGGGGAAATCAAGACGACTCCAGCCCCTGATCCTTTAAGCATCAAAGAACCGTCAAAGTACATTGTTCACTCATCGTGGCGCTCGTACTCTGATTCCTGCTTGGATTCACGGTTTGTCCGTTCGGCAATGAATTCTACTATCGCCTGAGACTTTATTGCTGTTCGTGAGATGAAATGGAGATCGAACGCCCCTAGTTCAACCGCCCATTTTGCTATTCGTCCTGATGATTCCCTGTTTCCAAGGACTTGACCAAGGGTATACCCGGTGGGTACGACCACTTTGTGGGCTTGAAAGTAATATCTTAGTTTCCTTGAAGCCATAAGGAGACCATAGAGCAGTTTTTGTACCTGTGGGTATCTTTCCTTCTGACCATGTAAGACTTCGCTTACGTAATACATTGGTCATTGGACGTTTTCACATTCTACGACCAGTACACCGCTGACAGTTTGCGGTGTTGTAGCAACATAAATCAGCAATGTTTCTTCCGGTCTCGGAGAGACTAAGACCAGGGCACTTGTAAGGTACTCTTTGAGCTTTTCAAAGGCATCATCGGCCTCCTTTGTCCATTCGAAACTTTCATTTTTTCGAAGAAGCCTAAAGAAAGGTAACCCTTTTTTCACCTAACCTGTCTATGAAATGGCTTAGCGATGCCATCTGACCGATTAGTTTTGGACTTCTTTTTGTGGTTGGAGGGCGCATCGGTTGATGGCGATATCTTGCAGGATTTGCTTGATACCTCTAGTGAAACTAGGAAGCGAGAAGTTTTCGGTGGAAACTCTGAACACACATTTCTCTGGATTCAACTTGAGGTTATATCTTCTCAAGTTGTTGAAAGTCTCTTGTAAGTCAAGAATGTGATCGCCAGCGTTGATACTCTTCACAACCAAATCATCAACATAGGCCTCTAGATTCCGACCTACCTGTGGGCTAAAGGTTTTCTGCATCAATATTTGTAAAGTTGCACCAGTATTTTTGAGACCAAAAGGCATCTTAATATAACAGTAAGTGCCATATGGAGTGATGAAGGAAGTTTTCTCTTCATCTTCTTTACTCATGTTAATATGGTGGTACCCTGAATACGCATATAAAAAACTTAATAATTCACACCCGGAGGTAGAATCTACAAGTTGATCAATGCGGGGAAGAGGAAAGTCATCCTTCGGACAAACTTTATTCAGACATGTGAAGTCTATACACATTCGTCATTTTCTATTATTTTTTCTAACCATTACAGGGTTGACGAACCATTGAGGGTGATGAACTTTATGAATAAATCCAGCCTTGAGGCATTTTCAACCTCATTGGATAGCCTCTTTTCGATCAGGCGCAAAGCGCCTTAACTTCTATTTGACTGGTTTCTTGTCAGGCTGGAGAGCTAGCCTGTGCTCAATCACCTCCTTGGGGACTCCGGGCATGTTGGACGCCTGCCAAGCGAATACGTCTTGGTTTGCTCGGAGGAAGGAGACGAGCGACTTTTCCTATTTTAGGTTGAGTCTTTCTCCGACCAGCACCTTTGAGATAGTCCTGTCAGTGTCTCCTGACTTGACGTTTCCCAGAGGAACGCCGTTGTCGAAATACTTCTTTTATGCAGTCGACGGCTTGGGTGTCACCTTGGGTCTGGAGCGTTTGACCTGCATTGCAGTTGAGTCAATGTTTCTAGTTGTAAGTTCATCAACCAGTTCTAAAGACCTTCGTCGCATGCAGAAGCCATTTTCTGATCTCCTCGAACCACGATGACACCTTTTGGTCCTGGCATCTTTAAGCTTTGATAACCGTAATACGTGGCTATCAGAAAGTTTGCTAGAGCCAGAAAACCAAGAATGCCGTTATATGCGGTTTCAAAATCAACCACGTCAAACGAAACTTTTCCTGTTCGGAAGTTGTTAGGGCTTCCGAACGTAACCGGTAAGGACACTTGTCCTATCGGTTTAGCGGTAGAACCGGGGACTATGCCATGGAAGGTATATTTTACCGGTTTCACCTTGGATCTAGGAACCTACATTTCTTCCAATGCTCTTGAAAATAAAATGTTTAAAGAACTACCACCATCTATCAAGACTCGATTAACCTTGCAATTATTAATAGTAGGTTCAACTATAATAGGAAACCTACCTTACAGTCGGCCAGAACGGGCGATCTTCTTTGGCGAAGGAGATTACCGTGTCGACCACCTTGATGGTTTGATGGCGATCGAAGACTCATAAGGTTGACCTCCCGCTCCATGGCCTTCAGATGACGCCGTGAGTCGTACGACGAAGATCCCCCAAAGATCATGCTGACCGTATGTTGAGATTATTGGTACTCCATCTCTTCGTCACCATCCTTGTCTTTCTTGGAGATTGTTTCCCCTAATTCCTATATTGAGGGAAGAGGGCCTTTACCTGCATAGTAATCCTCCAACTTCTTTTGCCAAGCACGGTAGGTGCATAAATCATGTCCTGCCTGTTGATGAAGTGGGCACCACTTCTTATTCTTCTTAAACCCATCGGTCGAAATTTTCGCCTTACCTCGATTGGTATAGTCTTTCTCACCTTTGGTAAACATATCTGGGACCGCTAGGACTTCATTATCGTCTGTTTTGCGGTGTTTCTTCTTCTTGAGAACCTTTTTAATCTTCTTTTCTGGCTTCTCTGAGCTAGGTCGAGGGGTTTTATCTTTTTGATATATGGCTTCACTCCATTCAACCCCTTCACTAGCGGCTGTGTACCTATCAGCCATGTCAAAAAGCTCAGCGGTTGTTCGTGAAGGGTTCATGGCAATATCCTCCGTAAATCGCCGATTCCTCAAACCTGCCTTGAAAGCTTGAATTAGAGAAGATTCTGCAATCTCTGGTATCGAGTTACAAACCTAGCTAAACATCTTGATATATTGATGAAGAATCTCTTTTGGGTTTTGTCGGATCCGATGGACGTCATCCTCCTTTCCAGGGCGGTCGTACGTACCCTGGAAATTTACGATCAAAAGATCGCAGATCCGACCGGTTGGTTGAGCAACCAGGACCGGGTAGATCCCTCTAGTAACGTAGGTAAGTAGTTGGCCATTACATTTTCATCACCACCAGCAGCTCTGATGGCGGTGGTATAAATCTGGAGAAATTCCAACTAGTTCTGGGACCCATTGAACCTATCCATGTTGGCCGGTCGGAACTTATTAGGCCAACGCACGGCCTGGAGCCCTGCGGAAAAGGCTCGACGACCGTGACTTACTCATGGCGCCTTCTTTGAAAAGGTGCGGACCAGATCGATCGGAGACCGATTTCTTAGATTAGAAAACCGGGGCTCCAGTGTTCCGATCTGATCATGGGTGTTAAGATGACGCCCTTGATCACCTGCTCGGCCTAGACTATGTCGCAGACCATCGGTGCCAAGAGAATAATCCTCTCGACGAGGGGAAGGCGTGGTGGTTTGAAATAACATCCTTCCTTCATGACTCGTTGGTCGAAATCGTCGAGGAGGTCTCGGTACCGATCGATTCCCAACATACCTATGCTGCCCTCTACCGAGGGAGGAACATTGGGACGAAGTCATAGTCTGACTTTGTGTTGTCCTGTGTTCCCGGTACGCTTCCGTACATTGCACAGTTTGTTGAAGGATTTCTGATACCTGTCCCATCAATTGGACAAAGCCTGGAGCTCCTGCCAGAGCAAGGTCAGTATTATTTAGAATATTCTGAATACGCTGCAGGTTTTGTACCGTCACTGAAGGTCTCGGAGGATTCATTGAGGTTGTTGGCGTTCGTAGATCTGAACCTTCTCTTGACCTCGCACCTGGTCGCCTCCGATCCATCATCCTTGGTGGGGCACAAACAAGCGTATTAACTGATGGACGTCCATCAGTTCTGTCGCCTCTGGTAATTGGTGCTTGATTGCCCGTGCCATTTCCATCAGTACATGCTGGCGAGGCAGTGTGTGCAGGACCGTACACGGCATTGAGATCAGTATTTTCGATCTCATTGACTTCGTGTTTCCAGCAGCGATCCTCCGGAGAACTTCCACTGTAACCAGTGGAGAGCTGCTCAGTGCTTCTACCAGAGACTTCCACGACGGAGATCGGTTGGAGATGAGCACCTCCTGAAGTCTTTGTGGTGAACTCAGCCTTATCGTTCCCACTCGGCCTATAACCGGTGAGAGTTTCATCAACACTGTTGCCAGATGTCGGTTGGCCCCTGGAATTTTCAGAAGCCGTTGGTGAGTACCTGTCAGCCATGATTGTGTCGAGAATGTATGGATTCTCGAATTGTTGGGATGTGGATTAATCACCGTTTTCGCCGGTCGGAAGGACCAGGCTTGGAGGTATTTTCAGATGCTCCGAGCTGGTCAGAGAGTCTTGTCCCTCGGGAAGTACCACTTGTCGCAGTGGTGCATCCTCATCCATCCGCTCGACTTCGTTGTTGTCAGCGACCCGCGAACCGGTGGATGAGGAAGATGATGACACCTAATCATCTTGCATGGCCTGAATGTAGGCTTCCATGTCGAGATTGGAGTAGTCATCCAAATCGAACCAGTTCTCCTCGTCCCAAGTTCCTGCCATAGTCGCATGAACGATTATGAAGGGTGGGCGAGGATTTAACGAGCGAAGAACTTCTTCAGGAGAATTGCGCCTTCTTCCTCATAGACGGCGCCAGCTGTCGACGATCAAATCACCGAACTTACAAATATATAAAAGACAGAGGAAAAATGGCACGTATCTCCTGGTAAGAAATGAGGCTGCTCTTTATTGCTATGAATTGGCTATTACAAAGAGTATATGTAATCTGGACCAAAGGCTAATCCTCCTAACACTGGAGCACAATGCCTGCTATGACTTTGTAATCTAATTGACTGGTTATCTTATGAGAGTGACCCCCCATCGATCCTCCCTTTGATCCTCCTTATATAGTTGATGAAGCTTTGGCAGTTACCCCTTGGAGAGACGCATGTTGAGAAGTGACGCGTCTGATCGGAGAGAGGCGTCAGTTGACAATGTATCAACTGCTGTGCGATTATATGTCAGTGAGTCATTTAACCGTATTCTAGTGTCTTAGAGCTATGTAGCGTCGTGTGGTATGGAATATACAGCACATGTTCCATTCGTCACATGGTAAATGATATACATGGACTCAGATCCAGATACCAGTTCAAAGCCTTGTGAGTATTTGACTGGTTGGAGACTATGTTAGGGACCTTTTTCGACCAGGTTATGTATTATGTAACCTCTAGAATCCTTACGACCAGTGAGGTCGTTAGCTTTAGGAGTTACGACCATGAAGACGTATGGTCTCTATATACTAAATAATAAACAGAGGTTTTAATCCTCGTCAAGCGATGAGCGCAGGAACGATAATCGAAACACAAATGAGATGAGCGAAGGGCGAGTGCTAGATTTTGGTATTTATAGGCGAGCGGAGGAGTCGCGGTGTTGGCGTCGGGAATTCCGTAAGCGTTGGCGCTGGAATTTCTGGACGAGGCGACAGATGTGTGGAGGGAGAAGGGATGGTGGGAAAGATGGCCACCGCGAGGTTTTTAATTCTCTGCAGAACAGTCCGGGTGCGTGGTCGGTGTGGCGGGCGGGAGGGAGGGATGGAGGGGGGTGCTAGTTGGGAGGGTGTTGCGAGAACAATTCTGAATGAATAAAATAATGGAAAATTCATATAAACAAGTACACGGTGTCAGGAGACTCCACAAAATTTTTTATAATTTTTTGAACTCATTTACCATATTTTAAAATTTCTTCAAATTTCAGCCTAAC
Source organism: Hsuehochloa calcarea (assembly GCA_036346395.1). Classification (NCBI taxonomy): domain Eukaryota; kingdom Viridiplantae; phylum Streptophyta; class Magnoliopsida; order Poales; family Poaceae; genus Hsuehochloa; species Hsuehochloa calcarea. Next base: position 9,701,689 of record CM070604.1, on the reverse strand, counting down.
ACTAACTAACCTAACTAATTAACTAACCTAACTAACTAATTAAGCCACTAATTGGCTGATGCATGGCCATCGTGCGACAGCGACTGAGGTGGCGGCGAGGGGCTAGGGTGGCGGGCACGCGGCGATGGTGCCTGCGTTGGCACGCCAACACCACGTGCCGTGATATCCGGCGTTGACGCCCGGTGGTCGTGCGCTAGCAGCGTCAAATCTGCAAATACACCGTCGCTGTGATCAAATCCGCAAATACACGATGAAAAAACGTTGTATCTGCCAAAAAAAAATCAAGATTTTTACTGGAGGTCTCTCTGTACCTACTGCAGTTATTGTACATACGTATATATGGTAGATACATAATTCGTACAGCTTTCCCACAACTTTGCTAGCACGAATCTTGGAGCATAATCAACGGTACGTATATATATAAAACACAGGTGCGAAATTCTCTCTCCAGTATCATGTGATGCTTCCTACCCCTTTCGCCATAACCATAGAGGATCCGAAATCCTTTCTCCGGTGGGCCCGGATTGACATAATAAAGGTGTGAAGCTCCGGTGCACCCACGCTGATCGATTACAACGTGATCATGTATGTATCCATCGCATCTGGGCCCTCCGCTGGAGAAAGCTTCGCGGTACCAGTCAACCTACGGTGCAATGGTCGCTATCAAGCAACCGGCCAACTAGGGTTTTGCATTGCGACTGCTTTACACCCACTGGTCGGCCGGCACCACCAGACTCCTCCGACAGGAACTACATACACTTCGCCAAATTCATGTAACACAAGGCACCGCACCGCAGCACACTGCACTCGCAACCTCTCCATGCAAACTGCACCGCGGTGCACAGTAACTGCAATAAAATGCAACGCACGTCATCTTTGGGGGTGCAATCTGCAAAAACCTCCGAGAAAAAGCAATGCCCCTCCGTCTCCGGCCTCCACCACCCACCGGTACACGACGCACACGCACAGGGCACCCACCACCGCCCGCTTACTTTGTCCCCTTCGCGTTTCAAAAATCGAAACCTCCCCCTCTCTCTCTCTCTCTCTGTCTCTCTCTCTGCGCCGCCGCGGTAGCGAATCGGGTGTGGAACGCGGAGTCGGCGCGGCGCTGGCGGCGAGCTCCTCCGTTCCCTTCCTCCTCCACCACCCCAATCGACCCCTCCTCCCGGTCCCTTTCGTCGGGTCTTCAATCCAACTCACCCAACTTTATTTACCCAATCTCCTCCTCGCTAAGCAAACCCTTAATCCCCCCACCCATGCATCCAACCATCCATCCTCCGAAGATTAACTGAAAAGCTCCCCACTTTGCGCTAGGCATCCCACTACCCGGTGTTGCTTTTCTTTGCTGAAGCTTGGTACTGGTACTAGTAGTAGAGTGCTTGCTACTGGGTGGGGTGGAGTATAAGAGGCCGAGCAAGAATCGGGATTCCTTCTTAGCTCGGATTGGGTCTGTGCGATTTCTTGTCTTGATTGGTTCTGGTGGTTGGTGATTGCGGCGGCGGCGTGGGGGGAAGCGAGGGATCCGATTCTTGCGGTTCCTTCTCCGTTCTTGGCAAGTCCGTGCTACGGCTGAAGCGGCGGAGGCGCGAGGAGAAGGCAGCCACGATTGCCCGGAGGCGCGGGGGGAGCAACCGCCGGTTCCCGGCCGTCGAGCGGCAGCCCCGTTCCGTCTATGGAACTTGCCGCCCCGGCGCCATGCCCCGGACCGGAAGCAAAGTGCTCTGTAAGGCGGCGTGCCTTGCCTGCTGTCCCTCTGACGCTACTGCTGGCTGTGGTGCCCGTGGTTGTGGCGGTCTGCTGTTTGGTTCTTGCTCCGGACCGGCGGAGTGTGGGCCTGCTATGAATATGACGATGATGTGTCGGCGTGGGCGTGCTCACTGGATGTTGCTGCTCTTCTGCTTCTGCCTCCTCGCCTTCCCCTCGCATGGTACTGACAGTTTTTATCCAATTCAATTCAGCGTTGTTGTCGTTGTCAATTAATGAGCTTTACATGCATTCGATCGTGCTAGATGTTCTTATGTTAACATTATTGACACCTTTAGACGTTCCTTTGTGAATCGTAGCAAAATATCCGGCTTTACTATCAATGAATTTAAATTTGATTGGTGGTGTTTGTTGTGACAAGGTCCTCTGGCGGTTGAGGCGTTCGTTGGGGCTTATGGGATAAACTACGGGAGAATAGCGAACAACATCCCTTCTCCGGACAAAGTAGTGGCGCTCCTGAGGGCTTCGAAGATAAGGAATGTCAAGATATATGATGCCGATCACAGTGTTCTTGATGCATTCAAAGGGTCTGGGCTCAACCTGGTCATTGCGATCCCCAATGAATATTTGAAGGATTTTGCTGCAAATGAGAGCAGGTCGATGGACTGGCTGAACGAGAATGTGCAGTCTTATCTTCCTCAGACACGCATCGTTGGGATCACAGTGGGGAACGAGGTGCTGGGAGGCCAAGACCTGAGCCTGGCCGAGCCCCTCGTTACAGCTGTGAAGAATGTGTACAATGGACTCAAGAGACTCCATTTGGAGGACAGAATTGAGCTTTTCACACCTCACTCAGAGGCTGTTTTTGCTACTTCCTATCCACCCTCTGCATGTGTTTTCAAGGAAGACCTTATGGTGTATATGAAACCGCTGCTGGACTTCTTTTCACAGATTGGCTCACCTTTCTATGTCAATGCATATCCCTTTTTGGCTTACATAAGTGATCCGGAACATATTGACATTAATTACGCTCTCTTTAAGCCCAACCCTGGAATCTATGATCCGAATTCTAGTTTGCACTATGACAACATGTTTGACGCTCAGGTAGATGCAGCTTATGCTGCCCTGCAGGCCGCTGGGTATAATGACATGGAGGTCCGGGTAGCAGAGACTGGCTGGGCCTCTAGCGGAGATCAAAGCGAAGCAGGTGCTTCAGTTGAGAATGCAAGAACTTACAATTTCAACCTCCGTAAGCGGCTCTTTCTGAGGAAGGGAACTCCTCTCAAGCCAAAGAGACCAGTCAAAGCATACATCTTTGCCTTGTTTAATGAGAATTCTAAGCCTGGACCTGGCTCTGAGAGGCACTATGGGCTGTTTAACGCTGATGGAAGGATTTCGTACGATATTGGTTACTCAGGTCTATTACCTTCATCTGCACCCTCAGCCTTGTCGATGAAGGTGCAGTTTGTTTCTTACCCTTCTACTTTATACTTTATACTGCAGTTTGTTTCTCTTTCTCATGAAGCCTTATTGCCCGTCCGTCGTTTTTCCCCTGTTACGTTAGATGGTTATTAGCTTATATTAAACTGAGGATGAGTCTGCCCAGTTGAGCCATATTCCAATTTAGGAGCTGGCCATATTATAACTAGTAGGTTTTTATTCAGTTTTAGATAACATATAGTTGTTGGATATCTATGATATTGTTGCAACTTTGCAAGCAACATGTCAGTTTCTCAACTGATATGCTGAGCCTTTGATGTTGAGGGCAATATATGTTAGGTTTGAGTCCTAAGTCTCGTTTGTTATAGCCTTAACAAACAAGTTTGGTATTATAAAGTTGTACGAGAGAGATCATTTTGATAAAGATGATGGGTATGGAACTTAACTAATATCCATGCATGAACGTCCTCTATGGTTCCTGTGCCTTCACCTCTGTCCTCGGATAATTGGCATGTTTGAGCACCCGCTCTTATTTCCATTGTTCTCAAATAAAAACGACATGAACCGAGTGGTAAACACTAAGATCCTCAGTAAAGTAGATAATGATGAGAAATTAACTTGGCTTGACTTTTTTTTCATGATTAAAATGCCAATTTTTTCCCCTAACCTTTTATGTTATTTTGAGTTCCCATCTGTCCAGTTGGGCTATGGCAATTATGCTCCTTTGTTAAATCAATAGCAAAATAATTTATGGATGACCTTTTTTAATCTCTTTTCTAGGCTAAATTATTAGGAGTGCAGAATTAATAGAGGTGGTGATCTTCGAGTTCATATCCTGAATTCTGTAGCCTTTAGCCCGCAAATTGCTAAAGACATTTGTGAACGGAAAAAGGTCCATATAACCCCAAAATTTGCTCGAAAGTCCGTCCAAAGATTCCCAACTATAAAACCGGTATTTGGCCCCCAAACTTTCTAATCCAGTTCACTTAACCCCTAATCCGGTTTAGCAGGTGGTTTTGTCTCAGACTGTTGTTGCATCGTCAGCGCACGCGCACACAAAGAGAGAGAGAGAGACAGAGACAGAGAGAGCAGGGGACAAAACAGAGGAGGCGGCGAAAGCATGCGCACAGATGTTCTGGCGAGTTGGCCGGAGGTGGAGGGGCGACGGAGCGAGGACATCAACCCGGGAAATGGGTTGCTTGGAAGGAGTGGGTGCTAGGGGAGGCGACGACGTGGCTCGAGACGCACCGAAGAACGCTCCGAGGCGAGCTGGTTGGGACGCGCGGTGGCCGATGCTGGGGGAGAAGGCGGCAACAACGTCGAGGAAGAAGAGAGGGAAAATGGTGGTGTGCGCGAGCATCCAGGGAGAGGGGAGTTCATCGGTTTAGACTTTTAGGGTGGGGAAGCTCCAAGGCGGCTTGGCGGCATTTGATCGGCGATGGAGAAGGGTGATGCAGCGGCGGCAACCTGGGAAAGGGGAGCCCGAATCAATGGTTGGGGATGAAAGAGGAATGCTAGGCGGTGCTTGAGGAGGAAGGAATCAGCTTGGAGCTCACCATAGAAAGAATGGCGTCGGTGGCGGCCGAAAATGGGGGAGACGACGGTGGCACTAAGCTTCTGTGCACGAAACATGAAATTGATTGAGGGGAAACATAGAGGAGTTCCTAGAACACGATGTGATGCAGACGATTTTGAGAGATCTCACTGGTGTTGACGGGAATGACAAGGTTGATCGCGCGGTGCTAAGCGGTGCCATGGTCAGAGAGGAGGAAGATAGCGTGGATTCCGGTGCTCCTATGGGAGGGAAGAAGAACGGAGGTGAGGGCGTGATAGAGGAGGTGTTGGAGCTTTAGCCCCCTTATAGTTGTCGCCACCACCGCCGCACGCAACAGCTAGCCCGCCACCGCCGTAGGCCATTTCTTGTTGCGCTGTCGCCACCCATGAACTCGCCATGGTTGCCACATTCCGTTTTCTTGCCGCCGTAGTCGCCTAACTTGCCGGTGCTTAGCTCGGTAGAGGAGCTCCAATGGCACCCCCTGTTTCTTCCTCTGTCACTCACTTTGGAGGCGAGGAAGAAAGCTTGTTCAGCTGACATGTAGGCCCCCACAGGGAGATTAATTGCTGATTTAAATTAGGGTTAATATTAAACTGACATGTGGATCCCACCGTTCATTTCACCAGCATATCATCTCATTTTGGCCAAACCGCCCATTGATGGTGCCACGCAGGTGAAACCACCTTGCAAAACCAGCTTGGGGGGGGGGTTCGTAAGTGGGCCCAGTTGCAATATATTTTCGTAGTTTGTGCAAGTCAGTTTATTCTGATGAATTCGCGTGTTAACTATTTCTTGCTTATGGTTTCTGATACCACAATATTACCATAAAAGGTAACCTGACTTCAAGTTGTTTTTTCTATTTGCAGAAAATTCGAGCTGGGGGTTGGATTGTGCACTATTTGGCTACAGTTATTTTATCTATTTTCAGTTTTTTAGCCTTAGCGACTTGATTACAGAATAGCACATCTTTACTAAAGGTACAATCGAGCACAAGAGTTAGAACTGATTGGGAAATTCACAATGAAAATTCAAATAATGGTAGAAGCACTAGGCTGAAGTGCTGAAGGATTGCAGGCACACCTATTGCTGTGGTCTGCTCACCAAAGTCTTAAAAGTAGTCACTAGTCACTACAGAGCCTCTGAACATGAACATGATACGGAACAGTATTTTACCTAATTATGCGCAAAACTACGATATTATGAATAATGTGATCTGCAATTCTTCCTATTGTTAAAGCTGTGCTGATTGCTGAGCGGTTATAATCATTGATGCAAGTTGTGTCATTTATTCCACAAAAAAAAAGTTCATGCAATAGCAAACGTAACACAAGTATGGTCATTGATTTACTGAATTATTCCCTGTCCTTTTGGATCCACCAGGTAAGCATCGGTGATTGCTGAAGCAATCATATCTTAACAATCCTTTTCTCAACTTTTTTTTTTACCATGCCTGCTTCTGTAGTGGTCACTCCTTTATTTTCTCCCTGTCCTTTTTCGTGCATCTTTTGATCTTTGATCTTTGTATAACGAAGATTGTATCAGGGAGAGAAAAGAGAAAGGTAAACTTTTTGGATATCTAAACATTTTAGACAACATAATTTTCTCCCCTTGGAATCTCTGACGCTTTCTCTTGCTTGTTAAGTAGTACTAGTATGTACGCGTTTAATCAGTGAGCATTGGAGCCCATTGCATTATCATGTGATGTGAGGCTATTAACGTGATAGATATGCTCTGGACGTGCAGCGCCGTTGTACTAATAATTTATGATTCATTTTGTTTGCAATGGGTCGGTGCCACGTACCTGAACTCCGAAGGATCAAAGAAAAAAAATTGCGTGGAGGGTGTCTGCAAGGGAATTCTTTTTGAAATAATATTGTTTTTAAAAAAAATTACAAAAATAAATAGTCGACTAGTGTCGCCAGGAGGCACCGGTTGTATAGAAACTGCCTCTATGTGGAATAACATAAGTGAGTCCACTCACACAAGTCAGATCAAAATTTAGTACATGAAAGTCAAAATTATACGTACTATGGAACCCCACGTGGGTTCACCCTTTATGTTCTCATGAGCATGCGCAGCCACAAAACGCCAAGCTCAATGGGCTACTCGCTTTCCCGTAGGAGGATGGTATTGAGGTAGCTACGGTAAGCCGTGTCAATGGCCTGATCAAGCAGCTCGTACGACCAATGCACAACGTCTCCTGGTGCTACCATCCCTGAAATTTAAGATGAGACATATTTTAAATATTATCTTGATATATACAAAATATTTACCATGTAAAAATGAGAACTTAATTGAAGCTGAGAATATGTTAATAAGGCTCTACACACCCTATTTAGCTACTCTGGAATTTTAATATAATTTTTAGAGTATTTTTGCATTTTTCCTAGTTTAAAATGTATTATCGGTATTTACAAAATATTTACCGTGCAAAAATGATAACAAAATTAAAGTTGGGATTATTTTATCAGGCTCTACGCACCCTATTTAGCTACTCTAGAATTTTAATATAATTTTTAGAGATATCTTGCTATTTTCCTAGTTTAAAATGTATTTTCGGCACTATTTTCCTAGTTTAAAATGTATTCTTGGCATTTATAAAATATTTACCATGCAAAAATGAGAATATAATTGAAGCTGAGAATATTTTAATCAGGCTTTACACACCCTATTTAGCTATTATGGAATTTTAGTATAATTTTTAGAGCTATCTTGCCATTTTTCTAGTTTAAAATGTATTCTCGGCATTTTCAAAATAATCGTGCAAAAATGATAACAAAATTGAAGTTACTAATATTTTAATCAGGCTATACACACCCTAGTTAGCTACTCTTGAATTTTAATATAATTTTTAGAGTCATCTTGCTATTTTTCTAGTTTAAAATGTATTATCAACATTTACAGAATATTTACTATGCAAAAATGAGTACATAATTGAGGATGTGAATATTTTAATTAGGCTCTACACACCTATTTAGCTACTCTGCAATTTTAACATAATTTTTAGAGCCATCTTACCATTTTTGCAGTTTAAAAGGTATTCTTGGTATTTATAAAATTTTTACTGTGCAAAGATGAGAATAGAATTGAAGCTGGGAATATTTTAATCAGGCTCTACGCATCCTATTTAGCCACTCTGGATTTTTTTTTTACAGAATTTTTAGAGTTACGTTGCTATTTTCAGCATTTCAAAATTATTTTTCGTGTAACAATTATCTAGACTGCAACAATAATCTAAGCTAAAATAAACTACACTAGAACTAAAATGATCTAATGAAATCAATTCTACGTTGCTAGTTTTATTTGCTAATCTACCAGGGGTTCGAATTAAATTACAATGTTGCAAAAAAAATTACTTACGAAGTAGGTGACATGATATGTTAAATTTTCCCTCTCTCCTCTTCTTCTTTCTCTCTCTCCTCTCTTTCTCTCTTCTCCTTCTCTCGGATGGAATAAGGCCAGGGGGAGAAAAATCGTCATTTTATAGGGTGACCCCTATCGCCATTTAATTTTGCGACAAGTTACTACTCATCCTCATGTTGCTAGATGAAATGGTGATAGAAGGTTCCTGTCGCCATTTGAAATAATAATAGGATGACATTTTTTTTTGGGGAAAAATGACTATTTAATTTTGTAAATATTAATCAAAGTATTATTATTTTTAAAAAAACAATACTTCTGTTCTTAGCCTTAGGCCCATGCATATACTTTAAGCAAGCCCAACCATTTCATGGGCCATCGTACCCGTTCAACTACAATGAGAACACAACTTATATGAATGGCTGTGGTTTTCCTGAAAAACGGCTTCCAGCTGGGCTGGAGGGCTGAATGGATGGGGTTGAAGAGATTTAATGTTTGAATGTCTTGCTTTTAGGTACGTTGATTGTAGCTTCCGAGATGAAAAATGTCTGAAATGCATCTGAGGATAGTAATGACTTGTTTAATGCCGATTAACGCAATTAACAACATTTAACGACAACTCACAACAATTGACGATTGTTAGCGACGATTAATAAACATTTATTACAACAAATAGTTATTAAAAACAATTATTATAATGAATTTGACAAAAAAATTGAACTTGGAATCCAACTGTTGCCAATTCCAAGTCAAGTAGAAACGGTATTTGAATCCAATTCTTCATCCCCAATTCAATTGATGGCTACCAAACGGGGTGTAATGTATTTTGGCAAACTGTCTTATTGGTTTCAGCAAGTAGCTAATTGTACAAACAAGCTATCTCTTCCTACATTGCTCCCGGAAGGATATTCATTAGGATGAATGAAACAGGGGCAGATAAGACAATCAGCCATGTTCGTCGTAATTGTAAGATAAAAATAGCTAATAATCCTGGTAAAGAAGAGTGTCAGATCATCTAAAGAGGCAAGTGGCATAAAACCAAACCGAAAGCACTTATCATGAGGTGTCTAGTTTTATCATGGCACAGCAATCCAAGACATGTTCAACGGGGCTAGTAACTCTTGGCTATTCACTATGGTCGATTCTCAACAAATGGCATCTGTTGGCTTTTCTTCGAACCCTAGATTGATCTTTGTGGATTCCTTTTGGTCTACTCTCTGTTTCTCTGCCTTTTTTGTGGTGTCACTCACAATTGCATCATGAGACTAGACAGTAGAGATCTATTTATAGACTCCACTTCCAGGTGTTACAAAGTGGCTCACCTGTTTCTGGTACACAGTGAGGTTCCTGAACTATGTCACCAACCACGATCAGACATGCCAGTTATATGACTCTAAATTATATTAGTCCCTAGCACACATGTGTGAGTCATGCACCATGATCAGATTGTTTACGAGATTAATTCCAATCTGATCATGTGGGTTAACAGTCTGCAGAGCCGATCCTGCAAAACAAACCTAGCTATTCCACCCTATGTTGTATCTGGATTAATCATACGCATGCATATTAAATTGCAGTAGACTCGATCTCAAATAAATATGTCTACCATATTCTAGCACAGCCGTCTTCAGCACCTCTAGTATTAATTCATCGAGTTAAATTCCGCATCAGATTATTCCCTATCATATACATAAATAATATGAATAATTCCACATTTAGTTAAAATAGACAATAACCACAATAAATGTTGAAAGCCACATAAAAATCCAACATCTCCCACTTGGTTGAAACATTTCAATCAATGAACTGATGTATCATGTCTTTAAGATGCTTAGAAAATAATTCCTAACTAACTGGCTTGGTCAGTGAATCTTCCTTCCATGTGTTTACTTTTACTATAAAATTTAGGATCCTTTGAGATCTTGATCGTTGCCTGATTATCACAGAAAAATAGTGACAGGTTGTGATGCACTTTCCACGACCTTAACAGATGCAAAAAATTCCCTCAACCATACACCTTCCTTTGTTGCTTCAAATGCAACAATGTATTAAGAATTCCAATGACATGGCTAAGACATCCCAAAGCTGAAGAATAAGGAATACCATTCATTATAGCTTTTTTCCTTAGGAGTTTTTGGACATAATTCCTAAGTGAGTTTAGTTCCCTTCACAATAGGTATATTAACAGATTTGTTGTTTTTCATAGAAAATCGTTTTAAAACGCTTCGAATGTATGCCTTTTGGGACAACCCAAGAATCCTTTTATTCTTATCTCTATGTATTTCAACTCCTAAAACATATGAAGCTTCTCCCATATCTTTCATACCAAATCTATAAGACAACCAAGCTTTCACTTTCATCAATGTATTTTTATCATTAGAAGCAATGAGAATATCATCAACATATAAAGACAGTAAGACAAAACAATTACCTATAACTTTTGTATGTATGCAATGATCACATTTTGTCATTGAAAAAACCATATGATGTGATAGCATTATAAAAAAAAAGAATATACCATTGATGTGAATCTTGTTTAAGACCATAAATTGATCTTTTCAACTTACAAACCTTATTTTCATTCCCTTTTCTCCAAAACATTCTAGTTGTTTATATATATATATTTCCTCCTCCACAAGACCATTAAGAAAAGCAGTTTTAACATCCATCTGGTGGAGTTCAAGATCATAATAAATCATCAAAGCACTAATAATACGAATTGAAGTAAATTTTACAACAAGAGAAAAAGTTCCCACAAAGTCAATACCTTCCCTTTGTGTAAAGCCTTTAGCAACAAGCCCAGCCTTATATATTCCCACTAAACCTGTTGCATTCAATTTTCTTTTAAAAATCCATTTACAACCAATGGGTTTACAGTTGTTTGGCAGATCAATAAGTTCTCAAATTTTATTCCTTTTCATCAAGTTTTATTCTTCCCGCATTGCTTCCACCCATAGTTTTGAATGTGAGCAGCTTATTGCTTCTTTATAAGTATTTGATTCTTCCTCTAAATCTGAAATTTTAGAGTGAACTCCCCCTAAGAACAAGTAATAATCATCTAAATATTGGGGTGTACTAAAATTCCTCCCGCTTCTCCTAAGCATGTTAGTGTTGGGAGTTTAATTTGCATTTTATTCAGGAGCTGAACCTTCTTCAGTATGAGAATTAATACCAGATGTATCCATCTATGTTTTTGGTGGACTTGCCAACAATTCCACCTTCGCCCGCTTAGCACGGCGAGGTGTATTTTGGTCTAAAAATATTGCATCTCTGCTTTCCTCCAGTTTATCGTTTTCTTGATCATAAAACCTGTACCCTTTTGATTCCAAAGAATAACCAATAGAAATTTCTGGCGTTCTTTTAGACTGCAATTTTGTACGATTTTGATTTGGCACTCTAGTTTGTGCATTTCAACCCCAAACAGCTAAGTGGCGAAGTGATGGTTTCCTTCCAGTCCATAACTCATCAGGAGTGATTGTTACAGCCTTAGATGGCGAATGATTTAATAAATAAACAACAGTATGTAAAGCCTCAACCCAAAAAAAGACAAAGGAAGATTTGAATAAGCCATCATAGACCTAACCATATCCATAAGCATTCTATTCCTTCGCTCAGCAGCATTTTGCGGAGCGTAAGGTGTGGTATAATGATGAATAATTTCATGCTCTTTACAAAAATCATTTAATATTCCTCAAGTGTATTCTCCTCCATGATCAGTTCTCAAAACTTTGATCTTTCTGCCCAATTGATTTTCCACTTCAATTTTAAATGACTTGAATACATCAAATCCTTCCGACTTATGTTTAATAAGATACACATAACCAAATCTTGAATAATCATCAATGAATGTGATAAAATATTTTTTTGTCCTCTAGTGGGAGTAGACATCTCACCACAAATATGAGAATGAATAATGGTAAGAGGCTCATTTGATCTTTTCGCCTTTGAAAAAGGCGCACAGGTCACCTTACCCATTATACATGCCTCAGAAATACCAAAAATCCTCCCACTTAAAGTCCAGAATTCCAGAATTAATAAGTCTCTTAATTCTGTTTGTAGATATGTGACTAAGTCGTAAATGTCATAAATAAGATTCTGAGCATGTGTTCCTATCCTTAGTATTCCTCACTATGGAGTTATTTTCACCAACCAAACAATCAATATTGTCGTCATTTGATAGGTCATCAAGAAAATAAATACCTTCATGGCGAGTTTCAGTATGCACCAATTTCCCATTTAGCAATATTTTCTCTTCCTTTTCCAAACAGTATATCATAACCAATAGATTCTAACTAAGTAACAAAGATTAAATTCCTTCTCATGCTAAGTGAATATAAAGTGTTATGTAATAATAATTTTCCTTCATCGGGGAGTTCTAGGACATAATTTCCAATTCCAAGTACATCAGCTTTGGCATTAGTGCCTAAATAAACATATCTATTTCCCCTTAGAATTGTTCGCATAGAAGTAAAAGCTATATTATCTTTAGTAATATGAGATGTAGCACTAGAATCAACAACCCAACTATTTTAAAAAGTAGTAGTAAATAAAGATTCAGTGCATGCAAAAATATTAGACATACCGTTAGGCGATGAATCGTCTTTACCCTCAACTGGTTTTGTTTTGATTCTTTTTCTCATTCTGCTTCTTCTTTTTCCTGCAATCAGCTCTGAAATGCCCATACTGATCACAGTTATGACACTTGAAATCTAACCATTTGGGACGCCTTCTGACTTTTTTGGATGAAAAACCGAAGCTGAAGTCGTCCAAAACACAGCCATATCTCTCTCTCTCTCTCTCTCTCTCTCTCTCTCTCTCTTTAGATTAGACGATCGGGTTTATTTTAAAATAAGTGAATCACAAAGACACAAGAGGCAGTAAGTATCGCCTGCGTTACATGTTAGTTGACTTTAACTCATCAAACTTTAACCAAGGATATTTTTAAAATGTCTAAGTATGTAACATAAACATTGTATTATTATATTTGTAATCAAAAGTACTTTATTAATAATATTCTACATTTAGAGTTCTTTGCTTTGTGTTGCTTAAAAAGTAACGGTCATAGTTCGATGGGTTAAAGTTAAAACTGATAAGTAAATGTGAACGAACAAAGTGGGCTAGTAGCCGTAGGTGGCAAAACAGAACCCTGCATCCGATTTTTTTTCAAAATAAATTATTTATTAAAAAAATTACACAAATAAACTATATTTTAATATTTTTACAAAAACAACCTACAATTGTTAGGCCATCACATGATTGCGCCAATCGCTTGTGGCCTAGCGATTAGTCGATGTAGGAGGCCCAACACGTGATCTGAACGCGATCGATGCCTTAGTCCGCCACGATTTCACCATGAGTCGGTGGTATGACTAAGGCCCGCTCGACACAAATACTCACCGAACACGATCGAGGCCGACGACATCAAAGTAGCGATTTAGCCTTGCCAAGTTCTCACTCTGCGACAGTAGGCTAATTTTTAAGAAATAATTTAGATAAACTTAGCTTTAATTTTATAAAATTAAATGGTTGGAAGAGTTGTTTGTGAATAATTGTTAGTGGTAAAGAAGTTGGAGTTTGCTTACTTCAATTGTTTGTAAATAAATCTTGTTTTGATTGTTTTACGTGGATGTTCACCCTTTTAAGTTTTTACACAAATAACACAAAATTTAGCAAAATATTTTGTAAACTTCGGTTTGAGTGTGACAAGAATGGAGTAACGAAGATGGGATTGCAAGCCTCGCATAATATTTTACCATGAAGGTCTGAATTACATGACACATATGGTCTGATTAGATGTATATGTTTGTGTAATACCTCGGAATCGAATCGGGTAATTAGACTATCAGCCGGGAGAAGAAAGGGCAAAGAAAGGAGTACAAATTCTGAAACAAGAAGGGGGTTTTCCACATTATTTCGACTACCTGAGCCCTGGGCTGCAGCCCAGGAGGGGCCCAAGAGGGGGCCAGCCATGAGGGGGGATCCCCCTCCCCAAAACCCTAAAATCCCTCCCCTCCCCTCTTTCCCCCATTGAGCCGCCGCCTCTCCCCACCTCTCCCCTGCGCCTCTGTTGCTCGTCATATTTAGGTAAGTTACGTTCATTTTATGACCTGATCACCTCTTAGAAAGTTGTAGGTCTCGTATTTATCTTTCTTTTGGCACCGAGATCATTTGATTTGGACATACGGTTTAGGAGTTATGGTAGTTTTACCGCAACTATCCAGGAGGGTTGATGTGAATTAGCAGATTATCTTGTCTAGCCAATTTGAATTTTTTATAAGCCGAATCAGAAATTCCTCCCAAAATTAATATTGTAGATAATTCTGTAAGCTTTCCAAGTTGATAAAGAACATTTTTTTTAGAGTTGCCAATCAAAAGTTATGCAAGTTTTACCATCGCTGTTTTCTGTCTATCAGATTGTTAGGACATAGATCTTCACCTGAACATTAAGACTAGTAGGAGACCGAATCAGGGGACTTGCCCAATTAGACTATTGTATCTGCTTTAGTCGTGATTCCATAGAGCCCAAGATCACCCTGTTCCGAGTTGCGTAGAAAAAGTTATGGTAGTTTTGGTGCTCTGTCCAGAGAACCCAACGTAAAAAATTGATATTCTGTAGATTGGCTTGGTAGGGGTAGTTTATGGCAGAATCAGAAGGGCTTCCCAACTAAGTTTATTTAGGTAATTTAATTACCTTTCTAGAAAGTCTGAGAACACGTAATTTGGATCCCGGTAGTGAAAGTTATGAATTTTTTTAAGTTGACTGTCCACTAAGGGGACAGATCGACGTTTAGGATTTGGGGTTGGAATCGAGTTAGACCCTTTCGCGAGTTCGAGTAGGTTGTTTTTTTTTCTTTGACCCGCTGCTGTCGCCTTAGTGTGCGTTAACTATTTATTCAGGTGGTGGACGGGTTCCGGGGGCAGCGCCTTCTGCACATCCCATGTTCTCTCGCAGTTAAGGCAAGTGTGATCATGGTTATATTAGATATTATCGAATGACTTGACCGATACATTCTATGGTTATTTATATTGTTCATGATTGATTTGGTGATATGTCTGGTAATGGGCATGGACTCTATTGTTACGAGTTACGTGTTTATCATGGTTGCTTTGAAAGTTGGAAAGACTATGCTTGTGAGGTTTGTAGTATGAGTAGGATATTCATATGCAATGTTGTTATGGATGTATATTGTTGTCAAATGGAGAATTCATACATATGCATCATGTAGTTATTGAAGTATTGGTCATGTGTTGATCAAGCCAGAGTTGGGTCCCCGTCATGTTGGTGACGTGCAATAGGTCTCCATGCTTGAAGAGCATGGGCAAAGGTCCTCATACTTGCAAAGTATGGGCAAAGGTCTATGTGCCGATGGCACAGGCATGGGTGTGCATTGACGGATGCGCACTTTGCATTACCGGTAAAATGCAAAAAGACAAAGATAAAGACAAAGAGCATAAAGAGCATATAAGCAGGTTGCATGTCATGTGTATGTGGTTTATTCGGTGAATAGATTTGTGATGTATAATTGATGGGTTTCTTTCTTATACTGTTGCTACCAATTATTATGCTTAATGAGTCTTTGGACTCACCCCTTGTTGTTTGTTGTGTTTTAGGTACCTGTATGAGATCGGCATGCATGGGAGAAAGGAAGGGCTAGAGTAGTTGCACGCTCGCACTATATACACACATGAGAATAAAAGGAAAATTAATTCAGTAGATGGATGAATTATCTAAAATTCTGCTTATGATCATTACTCGATTGGATTAGACTGTAATAAAGGAGTTTAAAAATTGGATACTTATGATCTACTTTCTGATGTCTATTTGATAAAGATGAATAGCCTATGTGGTTTATGTTTGGATCATTTTTTTAAGTAGACTACCTCTTGTTATATTTGTTTGTGGGAACCTCATTATAGTAACTATACAAAGGAGGTTCTGCCGGAATTTGGTAAAGAGTTTTAGTTAATTATGTTTATCTTGTTATTTTAGTAGCATTCCAAGCTCATGTTGGACTGGGGTGTTACAATTTGCCTAGCTATTCCTACGGTATAAATGGTGTAACACCCTGACTATAAGGAAGTCAAGATGTCACCTACAATCACTACTCTTCAAATGAATAACATCAAATCGCATGAAAAAGTGAAGCGAGTATTATGAATATATGGAAACAAGCATTCATCCTCAAGTCTTAAGCAACGAAATGGAAGTAAACAGTTCAGCAAGATATGGTAAACACGGCCATGTTGGCTTAATACAATGCAACTCAAATCATAATCAATGATATTAAAAGTCCTCAAATTGTTTGATATAATATAGTGAGTGCATCGTGATGAACTACCCTCCACAAGATCATTCTTCCTTGTCATTTACCTAAATAAGACAATAAAGCAAGAATGAGCCAAAGACTCAAAGAAGCAAATCAGATGTAACAATCAAGCATACAATGATCAAGATATCACAAACATAATTTGAACAACTATCGAAACGAATTTATGAATAGATGAAGTGGAATGGTGCATTGAAGGATATGGACATAATGCAAAGATATATCGCAGATAGCGAGTGAAGCACCCGTCGGTGTTCACTTAAAGTATTCATATGAAGAACGTTTCATACGATCGTCCAACGTGGCCCACATTGGAATGGTGGATTCACGTAACGTGGCCCACATTGGAATGGTGGACTCACGCACCCATCTTGGAATTGATGGGATTTCAAGTGCCCATACCGAATTGATGGGTCTTACCAAAATAATGTATGCATGTCATGATGATCACATGTCAATATTGAATAGTAATCATAAATGAAAAGAACACATGGCATTCATCTACAAATACGAACAAATGTAAACATTCATTCACACATCATACATGACATCAAACATTGAATACAAATTACTTGCTCGCACACAGAACGGGTTGGGAGGTAATTGAGATACCCCTCCACTCACCGCTTCACCGCCTACAATATAAAATAATCGAAATGAGTACAAGCGAGTATGGAAAGGCTACACATGTCCTCCCTCCATCTCTAACCAAACTAACCCAATAAAAGTTCAATTTGATCAATTTACCCAAACATTTCAATTATCACTAATCTGGCAGTTTTACTAGAAAATTCACCAATAAAAAACCGTAAGTCCAAAAGACCTGAAACCAGTGCTCAAATTTTCTTAACTTAACTGGCTACAAAACTCTAGTTGATGGTAAACTCTAATTCGGCTATTACAGAGGTCTAACCATCCATTGAAAAACTACAACTGCAGTCTGCCCAGAAATCTGAACAGCCCTAAAGAAAATGCTCTACCTTTTACACCACTGATCCAAATAAAGTTATTTTTATCAGCCTGGAAACATGGTGAAATTATCTTCAAAAACCTAGTTGGGTGGCCGACCTGATTCTGACTCTAACTAGATCAAAACCTAGGTGCAACCGACTATACCCATCAGTTCTGACAGACAGACCAGCGCGTAGTAAAACAGCCATAACTTTTAATCTACTGGGTGAACATTTGTGATCCAGGTGCCAAAAGAAAGCTAATGAAATAAAGAACAAAACTCTAGAAGGCGAGAACATCCAATTCTGCCTCTAAGACACCTAAAACAGAGTTGCAACATACTGTACAGAACCGATCTACTAACAGAGATTACGCGATACTACCAAAAACATGGAATCGACAACTCTAACGCAATCAAACAGCGATGGGGTCTCTCGTTACCCTTGTAGACCCAAGAACGACGAGGAACAATCTTCCCAAAGCCTTCCCTCTCCTTCTTTGGCCAGCCCCAAATCAGCGACTCCGCTGAAGCCCGCGAAGGAAGAACCGGGTGAAGACGTGGAGGATCGGAGTGCAGCCTGGGGGAACACCAATGGCGGCCACCACCGGAGGAGGAGGCGCTTAGGAGGAGGTGCTGCGCCGTGAGGAAGGGAGGGGAGAGGAAGTGGCGGCTTGGGGAGGGAGGAGAAGGAGTTAGGGTTTTGGGGGAAGTGGTGCCCCCTTTGGCCTTTTGGCCGGCCACCACATGGGCCGGCCCCTCATGGGCCACTGGTCGCAAGATCATGCCCAAAGTTGTCTGGCAATAACAAATAACCCCAAAGATTGAAATTTTTCACTAAAACAATCTCTCACATTCTCTCCGACCTCTTTCTTTCTACCTAACATTTCCTGAGTATTACACTACCCCTTAACAGATTCGACTCGAATCTAATCAACGATCCAACAGAGAGAAATAAATACCGAAATTACAACTTAAACAATTTACCTTAAACGAACAATGTGTCGGGTATTGCTCTCTCATGCGGACTCCAACTCCCAAGTGGCCTCTCTCTCGATCGATGCGACCAAAGAACTTTGACATACTTCGTGGTCTTATTCCTCGTAACCCGCTCGATTCTTCTAATATCTTCACCGCCGGACTCAAGGTAAGGTCTTGCCTCGACAATCAAAGGCTCCAAAGGAATGACATGATCCGGGTCTCTCGTAAACTTTCTAAGCATCGAAACATGGAACACGCTAGAACCCCACTCATAGAATCAGAAGGTTCAAACGGTAAGCTAGCTTCCCAATTCGTACACGATTGGGAAGGGTCCAACATACCTTGACTAAGCTTTCCTTTGGTGCCAAACGCACTACGCCTTTAGATGGCGATACTCTCAATGTAACTTCGCCCCACCTCGAATTCCAAATCTCGCCTCGACATCAACAGAGCTCTTCTCCGGCTCAGGCGCCAACAAATTCGCCTAACCTCTCGCCACTCTAGCCATCGTCACGAACCCACGGACCCAAGATCGCCCGCTCTCCAACCTCATCCCAAAGACAACGGGACTCGTGACTTACGCCCATAGAGAACCTCGTATGGTGCGGCTCGAATCATCGAATGATAATCATTGTTATAAGCAAACTCGCTAAGGCTAAATGCTCTTCCCAATTACCTTTCCAGATAAAACACAACACCGAGCATGTCTTCTAAAGTCCGAATGGTGCGCCGATCGCCCATCTGTCTGGGATGAAAGGTCGTGCTAAGACGGAGTTGTGTACCCAATGCACTCGCAAGCTTTCCTGCATTTGAAACGAACTTGGCGCCTCGGCCGTAAACAATGGTCTTTGGCACTCCGCAAACGCACAATTTCTCGTACATAAAGAGGAGCCAAATCGCTGTCAATTGGTTGTACGAATAGGAATGAAATGTGCGACTTCATCAACCGGTCCACAATTACCCAAATAGCATCCTTTCTCGCTGAAAGCGAGGTAAACCAACCACAAAATCCATAGATATATCGTCCCATGGCCAAACCGGTACCTCCAAGGGTTGCAATAGCCCTGCTGGTCGCTTGTGCTCACCTTGACCACGGGCACACCCCACATGAAGCCACATACTGCGGCGATATCAATTTTCATCCGCTTCACCGTAAACTTTTCTTTAAATCTTTGTACATCTTGGTCTCCCAGATGTACGGTATAAGGAGTACGATGGGCCTCTTTCAAAATCTCCAATTTAACTCGAGACTCTGTGGCACACAAAGGCGCCTTTAAATCGCAAAGAATCAAATTTGTCCACACCGGCGACCTCGCTTGCCCTCGCCGCAACGCTTCCTCACTCGTTGGAACATCCGATCTTGTTTGTTGTGCTACTCGCACCGATCCTAAGGGTCGACTCTAAAATCAATCGAGTCTCGCCTCAGGCGGTACCCGCAGCGTAAAGAAATATCCATACGCCAAAGTCGCAATAAGACAATCGAGGATAGGAGGTGTCGCCTTGACTCAAGGCACGGCTACCACATTAGCCTTGCCGGATGGTACTTGAATAGTAAGATCATAGTCCTTGATCAACTCTAGCCATCTTCTCTGCCTCAAGTTCAAGTCCTTCGGGTAAAGATGTATTTCGTGCTCTTGTGGTCGCGTGAACACATCACAAGATTCGCCATACAAATAATGACGCCAGATCTTCAAAGCATGAATCATCGCAGCAAGCTCTAGATCATGGGTGGGATAATTGCTCATGCTTCTTCACCGCCTCGATGCATAGGCAATCACTTTACCATCCCGCATGAGTACACAACAAAGTCCAACTATGGACGATCCAATAGATAGTGAATCTCTTCCTGTGCTCAGAAGAGTAAGAATTGGAGCAAATACTAATCTATCTTTCAAAGAGCAAAATCGCGCCACAAGCATCGTACCATCGAACCTAACACCTTCTCAGGTCAATCGACATCGGTTTAGCAATGGTTGAAAACCCTCCACAAACCGCCGGTAATAGCCACTAAACCTGTAAAACTCCTTACTTCTTTAACATTGGTTGGTCTCTTCCACTCAACCACCGTCAAATCTTACTAGGATCAATCAAATACCCTTCTCGATTAATAACGTGACCTAAAAATCCAACTTCGTAAATCCAAAACTCACATTTCTTCACTTGGCATAGAATTGATTCTCTCTAAAGTTTCAAGTACCAACCGCAAATGGTGGGTGTGATCCTCCTCTGCCTTGGAATAAATCAAGATATCATCTATGAATACCACAACAAAATCATCAAGGTATTGATGCAAAGATAATCGCTCATGGCTTCCATGAAATCGCAGGAGCATTCGTTAGTCCAAAAGACATAACTTTATACTCATAATGACCATACCTCGTAGAGAAAGCCGTTTTCTCAATATCCTGCTCACGAACTCGAATCTGATTATAACCCGACTGGAGATCAATCTTAGAAAATATCTTAGCTCCTTTCAACTGGTCGAAAAGGTCATCAATGCGAGGCAAAGGATATTTGTTCTTCACCGTCACCTGATTAAGCGCCCGATAATCTATGCACATACGCCAGCTGCCATCTTTCTTCTTTATAAAGAGAACAGGCGCTCCCCAAGGCGAAACGCTCCGCTGAATCATACCTTTGGACAGCAGGTCGTCCAATTGTTTCTTCAATTCTTCCTGAAATGGCCGAGCCAAACGGTAAGGAGACTTGGACAACGGCCGAGTTCCTTAACAAGATCAATCCGAACTCCACTTTCTCACCGGAGGCATTCCGAAGTTCTATAGGAAAGACATCGAAAACTCCTTCACAACCGAATCTCC